>CAUYLG010020915.1:0-51756 GCA_963573385.1 Cacajao melanocephalus | reverse complement strand
TAAAGCAGGCCTGGTGGTGATGAAATCTCTGAGTACTTGCTTGTTCGTAAAGGATTTTATTTTTCCTTCACTTATGAAGCTTAGTTTGGCTGGATATGAAATTCTGGGTTGAAAGTTCTTTTCTTTAAGGATGTTGAATATCGGCCCCCACTCTCTTCTGCTTTGTAGAGTTTCTGCTGAGAGATCTGCTGTGAGTCTGATAGGCTTCCCTTTGTGGGTAACCCAACCTTTCTGTCTGGCTGCCCTTAGCATTTTCTCCTTCATTTCAACCCTGGTGAAACTGACGATGATGTGCCTTGGGGTTGCTCTTCTTGAGGAATACCTTTGTGGTGTTCTCTGTATTTCCTGGACTTGAGTATTGGCCTGCCTTGCTAGATTGGGGAAGTTTTCCTGGATAATATCCTGAAGGGTATTTTCCAGCTTGGATTCATTCTCTCTCACATTCAGGTGCACCTATCAAATGTAGATTAGGTCTTTTCACATAGTCCCATATTTCTTGGAGACTTTGTTCATTCCTTTTTACCCTTTTTTCTCTAATCTTACCTTCTTGTTTTATTTCATTGAGTTGATCTTCGACCTCTGATGTCCTTTCTTCTGCTTGGTCAATTCGACTTTGAAACTTGTGTATGCTACGCAAAGTTCTTATGTTGTGTTTTTCAGCTCCATCAAATCACTTATATTCCTAAGTTGTTTATTCTCGTTGGCATTTTGTCAAATCTTTTTTCAACGTTCTTAGTTTCTTTGCATTGGGTTAGAACATGTTCTTTTAGCTCAGTGAAGTTTCTTATTACCCACCTTCTGAAGCCTGTTTCTATCAATTCATCACACTCATTCTCCATCCAGCTTTGTTCCCTTGCTGGTGAGGAGTTGTGATCCCTTGTAGGAGGAGAGGCGTTCTGGTTTTGGATGTTTTCATCTTTTTTGCACTGGTTTCTTCCCATCTTTGTGGATTTGTCCACCTGTCATCTTTGTAGTTGTTGGCTTTCAGATTGGTTCTCTGTGTGTACGTCAGATTTGTTGATGATGAAGTTATTTCTTTCTGTTTCTTAGTTTTCCTTTTAACATTCAGGCCCCTCTGCTGTAGGACTGCGGAGGTCCACTCCAGGCCCTGCTTGCCTGGGGATCACCTGCAGCGGCCTCCGTGCTTTTGCTGGGAGCTGCAATCCTGAGCTGCTCCTAATTGGCCATCTTGAATCGGTTCCCTTGGCTGCTTACTCTTTACTATCCTGCTGACTACGGGCTAGCCAACATTAAATATTCTGGAGTGCTCTTTGATGGTAACCACTCTTAATCATTCATAGGAATCACAATCACCAATGGAAAATGTAAAACTAAAAATTATATGATAAAATATCTAAGTAATGAAAAGCAATTTTTAAAGCAATCTACTTCCAGGGAGGAAAATCTGTTTCCCAGTGTGGCATAGCTATTGTATAATGATTATTAAAATGTTGATAAAATGCCTAGATTGCTCTTTATGTATTTTTCATTAGGTTAATGTAAATCATGAAAATTTCTGGTTGACAAATTTGCATATAAAATGTAATTTCTGAAGTGGATTAAAACAATTTTTTATTGTCCTGAATAAAGCATTAAAATTTTTTTTTTTTTTTTACTTTTGAGACAGAGTCTCACTCTGTTGCCCAGGCTGGAGTGCAATGGCATGATCTTGGCTCACTGCAACCTCCACCTCCCGGGTTCAAGTGATTTTCCTGCCTCAGCCTCCCGAGTAGCTAGGATTACAGGCACTTGCTACCATGCCTGGCTAATTTTTGTATTTTTAGTAGAGACAGGGTTTCACCATGTTGGCCAGCCTGGTCTTGAACTCCTGACTTCAGGTGATCCGCCCACCCCGGCCTCCCAAAGTGCTGGGATTACAGGTGTGAGCCACCTCGCCCAGCCAAGCATTTCTTTTAAAAGTCAAAAGTGTTGATACATGTTCAAAAACAGATACTTCAATCATTAAAAACAATTTTATCCAACATATTACCTGAAAGAAGTATTACTACATTGAACTTCTGTGTAAACTTTATGGAACTGGAGTTCAAACCTCAGAAACAGGATATTTTTTGAGAAATGTTTAGCTATGTTGAAAAAGGAGAGAACTTTGTAAGATCGTGATATAAATATCATGTTTTTGAGAACAGATTGAAAACTGGCTTCTTCTTTCACAAAATATCCATATAGCTACGGTGCTTGTGAGTGACATTGGCATTATTGACATACCAAATCACCTTTAAAATACTTACCTAAACATACTGGATGTGGTGGCTTACACCTATAATCCTAACACTTTGGCGGCCAAAGCGGGAAGAGGGTTTGTGCCCTGCAGTTCGATGCTGCAGTGAGCTATGATCAGACCATTGCACTCCAGCCTGGGTGACAGAGCAAGTCTCTTGAAAAAAAGTTTGCTCAAACATTTTGGGTGCCTCATAAAATCTCTCAGTCAATCAAGTCATATAATAATCAGTAAATGTTACCACATGATGGGTGCCATGAGTGCCCCAGAACGCAGGGAACTTCCAATCTCATTGAAGAAATAAACCCATCTGACAACAGAATAGGAGCTCATTGCCTAATTATTTTTTAAATTTTTATTTATTTATTTAGAGACGGAGTTTCACTTTTGTTGCCCAGGCTGGAGTGCGGTGGAGCTATCTCGGCTCACCGCAACCTTCACCTCCCACGTTTGAGTGATTCTCCTGCCTCAGCCTCCTGAGTAGCTGGGACTACAGGTGTCCACCACTGCATCTGGCTAATTTTTGTATTTTTAGTAGAGACAGGGTTTCACCATGTTGCCGGGGTGGTCTCAAACTCCTGACCTCAGGTGATTCACCAACCTTGGGCTCCCAAAGTGCTGGGATTACAGGTGTGAGCCACTGCATCTGGCCCTAATTGTTAAGTGAACCAAAGAATTTCTCCCCATCCTCTAAGCATGTCAGGAACCCATGCAGTGTAGATATTAAATGAGGAAAGAAAAGTAACTGTGTAGGAGGTGAGTTTTGAGCGATGGGGAAGGATGAGGTGGATGTGAATCGCTTAAGAAGAGCCTGGAAATCATCACAAGGAGGTGGGCATGGCCAAAGGCAAGGATGAGAAAAATAGTCATTGGGTATTGATGATATTCCAGACTTTATGCACATATTATCTCACTTAATCCTCATAGCACCTAGGACGTGAATCATATTTTGCCCGTTTTTTCAGAAAAGGAAACTGGGCTGTGGCTCCAGATTTGAAAACCTTTGGTTTTTTTTTGTTTTGTTTTTTTTTGGCTACACATTTTCTCTGTGAAAGCCTTAAAAGGTGAGCTAGCTCTCCCTAAATCTGTCATGCAGATTGAAAATCAACCATGTCCTCACTTGGTAGGCGGTAAGATAGAATCATACGCATTTTCAAAATGAAATAGCCATTTGAGGTCACTGGCAGTTCATGCTGATGGCCAAGCAGCACTCCTTCCTTATCTAGAAATCTTTTTCATGTTTAATCAATGTCGTTGAATTTGGCCCTTTGATAACTTGACTTATGAGGTCTTTTTTTCTTCAAGGCAATTGTTTCCAAATTTATGAATTAACCATCTGGTCAATGTGTACCTGTGCCTAAGCAATTAGCAAAATGTTCTTGGCCTCTGCCGGAAACCCTCACCTCCCTATGACTTGTGCCTTCTCTCTTCCTGATAAGAGACAGAAGACATATTTCACTGGTGCTCAGATCAGCTCCAGCATTAATGGAAGTGCTAAATGACTTTAAGTAATTACTTAGGACTATAAATTTTTGTTTAACTCACATATATAACTCTTAATTGGCAATACTAATTAGAGATGGATGGAAACTTGAGGCCCAAAGGTGCTACAGATATTTACAGAATATAGGCAGACTTCGCTGAAGTACTGAATTCTAAATAATGTGTCTTCTTTACTCTCTTATCTTAAGCACCTTTGCTTCATTTAGTTTCACTCACTAATAACAAGTTGACTCCTGCTCTGGAAGCCAATGGAGTCTCATAGGGCTTCGCTTTGTACTGTTTTAAATTTCTTTTCACTTGATGGAGTCACTCTCTTCTTCAACACTTTCAGAAATTCATCTTCTCATTGTTACCAGGAGCAGCATTTTGCATGAGTCTATGATTGTACTTTCTATCTGAAGAATTCACAAAGCTTCTAAATACATTGTTAAAAATTATCAGAATGCTATGCATAAAAATACTGGTTGTCAAAGAATTCTTTAAAGTGATTTTTAATTTTATTGTTTAAATAAATTTTTTAAAAAAGAAAACAGAGACAGGCTCTCTCTCTGTTGCCCAGGCTGGTCTTGAACTCCTGGGCTCAAGTGATCCGCCTCCCTTGGCCTCCCAAAGTGCTGAGATTATAAGCATCAGCCATCACATCCGACCTAGGGTGATTTTCTAAAGAAGCACACTCATAGAGTTAACTTCATTGCAAAATAATAAAAAAATTCCATTGCAGTTTATTACTGTTAAAAAAAAAATTGAACAGAATAGCAACAGTGAAAAAACAAATCCTTCGATCCTTTTTACAATTTGGTAAACATACCCTATAATTTTTTGTGCAGATGACAAAAATCTATACATAAGTGAGGTCATATATTTCATTAACTTACATGTGTCTGTCAAGAATCTATCATGGGCATCTTTCTGTAGCAATACATGAAGATCTGTTTCATGTATTTAAATACTGCATAATATTTCTGTGTAGGGTCCAGCCCTACAGGGTCCTGTGAGCCCCTCTCTACTGGTGTGCAGACCAGAAACTGTGGAAATAAAAGACACAAGACACCGAGAAAGAGAAAACAGAGTTTGGTTCCCGGGGTCCACTGCCAACCAAAGCGTGGAGTTCGGCAGTGGCCCCGAGTGCCTGGACACTCTGACTTTTATTGAGTACAAAGCAGGAGGCAGGGTGGGTAGGGTGAGGTAATGGTGGTCAGTGATAGGGTCAGGTAAATCACGTGTCTTGGAGATAGGGACCCAGGTGTTTCAAGTAGCCAAGGTGAGGAGAAAACCTACTGCATCAACACTTTTCTCATACTTGTCAAGAAATAACAAGGTCACTAAGATTTAGGTTACTATGACTAATTCTTATCTTCTAAGAAAAAGAGGAATCAGGTGCAGAAGCCGAACTGGAACATGACCGCTGAAGCACAGCACTACATAGAGATGGTTAAGCCCCCATATGTCTGCGGGCCTCCTGTCAGGCCTACTGCAAGAGCTTGGAGAACAGGATTTTACTCCTAACTCCCCAAGGAAGGAGATGTCTTGGCTGTTTTGGACATCTCCTTTCCTAGCTGGCAAAACAGCGGGCGCTGTCCCAGCGCTGGCACTGCTGCATAGCCGAGATGCCCTCCAGCAGCCCTTATGTGGGCGTGACAGAGGGCTTAGAGCATCTTGCCTTAGGACTACTTTGTTCACAATGTCACCTCAGTTCCATGCTTTATTACCCGATAATTATTAGTAAAATTAAAAGGTTATATTGAGTATATATATCTTTATGATTATATATGAATAACTTTGTGATTATATATGATTATATATAGGAATAACTATGGGATTATATTTCTAATTATTTTCTAATTCAATAGTTATATAGGAACAGGCTGATGCTTCAGACTCTTGCCTTGGCACTTGTGGGGTTACCCCTCACCACATTTCTGTTTTTCTTTTTAAAAATTTTCTTTTGGCTGGGCGTGGTGGCTCATGCCTGTAATCCCAGCACTTTGGGAGCCCGAGGTGGGCGGATCACGAGGTCAAGAGATCAAGCCCATCCTGGCCAACATGGTGAAACCCCGTCTCTACTAAAAATACAAAAATTAGCTGGGCATGGTGGCATGCACCTGTAGTCCCAGGTACTCGAGAAGCCGAGGCAGGAGAATTGCTTAAACCTGGGAGGTGGAGGTTGCAGTGAGCCAAGATCACGCCACTGCACTCCAGCCTGGCAACAGAGCCAGACTCTCTCTCAAAAAAAAAATTTTCTTTTACAGTGCCACCAGATCACTGGAATAAATACTGCATAATGTTTCATTGTATGCATTCGTCATGATAATTCTATTGATGGAAAATTTGATTTTTCCCCCAATTTTAGCTTTTTAAAAAAGGGCAATAATAAATAGTTTTACGTAACATATTTTATCTACACTTTTTCACACTTAACTTTTAAATAAATTCCCAGAAACTAAGTTGATGAATCAAAGGGTATGTACATAAACATTTTTGATATATAGCATTAGTTTTCTCTCCAGAAATACATTGCCAACTTATATTTTAATAAACATCATGTGAGGGTACCTATTTCCCACCCACTTTATAGCACTTGACATTAACACACCATTTTGTCAAATTGGCAAATATTTTGTTTTCATTTGCATTTCTTTGATAGTTGCTGATGTTGAGCATATTTCCCTTTGTTTAAAGTCCATCTGTATTTTTTCTATGAATGTATATCATTTTCCCACTGCTTTAGCTTTTTCTTATTTATTTCTAACATCTCTTTATATATTATGGACCTTAATCTATTGCCATATATGTTGCAAATATTTCTTCAACATTGTTTTTTGTCAACTTTTGTTACTGAAATATGGTAATTTTTACATTTAATTTTTAATACATCTGAAATTTACCTTGATGTAAAGAGGAGTTTAATGCACTTTGCTGCCACACCATTTAAATAATTTTTCTGGCACCAGTTATTGAATAATTAATTGTGTTAGATCAGCTGCAATAATGACCTCAATTTGCTTACTCCTCCTTGTAGCCATGCCCTTTGGTAGTGCCATCCCACATGGATTCTGGGCTTGTTATTGACTTGTTTGGACTGATGAGACAATAGGAAATATGATACAAAAGGGCACTGTGCATCGGGTCTTACCTGTTCTCTGCTCTTAGAACTCTGTCACTGTCTAAACAAGCCCAGGTTAGCTTGATGGATGGTAAGAGACATGTGGCCCATTCTCCCCTGTTTCTCCCAGTCAGTCATGAGATGTGTGAGAGCATTTAAAACTAGTCAGCTTCAGCTGACTGTAGACACATGAGTGGGCTCAGCCAAGATCAGCTGAGCCTGGCCAGACCCCAAATCCACCTGGCTTACTGTAGCCCAACTGCCATGCCACAAAATTATGAACTAAATAAATGTAAATGGTTCTTATTTCAATCGACTGAGGTTCTGAGTGGTGTGTCATGCAATTAAAGATAACTAGTACATCCAGCTTACCTGTACTGATTTGAAAGTCATATTTATCATACACTAAATTCCCACTTGTACACGTCTGTTTCTGAGTTCCTTATTTTGTTTCTTTAATCTATTTATTTCTTCCTCTGCTATCACCACACTTAAAATTACTGTAGCTTTATGGCATATTTTGCTATTTGGTAGGTTAATTCTACCATCCCATCACCATGACAATTTTTTTTTTTTGGAAGAAATTTGTCAAGTTTCCCGAAATGTCTTGTTGGGATTTAATTTCAAATTTCATTAAGTTTTGTAGTATTTTGAATTTTCAGTACAGAAATTTGACAAGTTTCTTTATCTACTCTTATGTTCTTCAACAGCATTTTACATTTTTCTTCAAAAAGTTCCACACAAATTCTTGTTTTCTTTTTAATTACCTATTTTATCAGTCAGGGTTTAACTCGAGAGTCAAAAGTAACAGGAAGTACATATTAAAATATTTGTTGCCAAGAAGTATGCAATAATTACGGGATTTGGGGGCTAGTGAGGACAGTCTAAATCTGTCAGGCCATCAGGAAGGGAAGGCTGTAACACTTGGACATCAGCCGAAGCCACTATCCACAGATGAAATTCCTTCCTCCTGGAAGCCTCAGTTCCGCTTTTAAGGCTTTCAGTGGATGTAATGAGGCCCACCAAAATCATCAAAGATAATCATCCTTACTTAAAGTCAATCAACTATGGATGTTAATCTATAAAATACCTTCAGTGCAACACCTGTATTAGTGTTAGATTCAATACCGGGGATATTAACGTAGTCAAGTTGCTACATTAAAAAGACCATAATATTTGTATTTTGTGTTTTTGTTCTTCTAAGTTTTTCATTATATTTTCTGAAAACGTATTTTCTATAGAAAAACAAGTGATTAAAAAATGCTTTTTGCAACTTGTACTTATGTTCTTTTGTTGTATTTAAGAGTGGGGCATTTTCTGCTTGTTTTCAAACAACGATAATATTTTATAAATATTTTGTCTTCTTACTTTGGTCAGAACTTATGGAAAAATGGTGAAAGAATAGAGTAAGACTGAGATCATTTAGATCAATCCTCTTTCTGGAGACAAATTAAAAAATCTGTGTCAGCTGGGAATGGTGGCTCATGCCTGTAATTCCAGCACTTTGGGAGGCTAAGTCAGGAAGATCACTTAAGCTCAGAAGTTCAACACCAGCTTGGGCAACATAGTGAGACATTGCCTCTATTTAAAAATAAAAATTAAAAAAAAATTAAAAAGAGTTTTAAAAACCCTCTTTTTAAAGGCTTCAAAAAGCAAAGAAGACAGTGAAGAATGAGAGGAAGAGAACCCAGAATTTGAGCCTGGCACTTGGGTTCACTTTGCCCCAGTGGTGTTTCTTAATCAAGAAGAGACTGCAGAGAGGTGAGCTATGTTTTCAGGACTCCCACCAGCTAAGGTTGTAATCCAGGGCCTGCCCAGGGTGAGTGCCGGCAAGCCATCCTGCACTTTGGGCTGGTCTCCCAAAACACTGATCCACTGGAGTAAAGAAAATCAGATAGAATCTAGTCCTTGCATGGATTGTGATCCAGGTTACAGGAGTCTTGATGGCCAGCAAAATTGCAGGCTGAGGTGATCCAGACCACTAGTGCCCTGGATGCTTGGCAAAAGCAACTCTTTCAAATTATCTTTGGAGGAAGATAATGTTATCTTAGATCTCAAATGATTTATACAATTTTCAAGTAAGACGGCCAGCACACATTCAGGAGATTAGACTCCATGAGCAAGAACCGAGAGAAATAATAATCAACAACAGAAACAAATTTACAAAGACTCCAGATCAAGGAATTATCAGGGACAGAGTGATAAAGAACCTCCCTCCTTGTTTTATTACTGACTTGGAAGAACATGATTTGGTGTCTCACTATTCACTATCACATTTGTTCTTGTTACCTATAAATGCCATTTACTACGATAGAGTGATTTCCTCCTTTAATTTATTAATAGAGTTTTAAAAAATCAGTAACAGATATTAAATTATATCAAATCCCTATCATACATAGTTTGATTGTGACCTTTACCATGAATTTTGTAAATTTCCTAACATTAAACCATTATTACATTCCAGAAATAAATCCTAACTGGTGTTAGTATGTTTTTAAAAATGTACTTCTGGGCTGGGCATGGTGGCTGATACCTGTAATCCCAGCATTTTGGGAAGCTGAGGTGGCCGGATCACTTGAGGACAGGAATTTGAGACCAGCCTGGGCAACATGGTGAAACCCTGTCTCTACTAAAATTATAAAAATTAGCCAGGTGTGGTGGCACACACCTGTAATCTCAGCTACTTGGGAGGCTGCATCTTTTATATATATATAAAAGAAGAGGAAAAGAGGCCTGAACAAGCACACTAGACACTCAGCACCTGCCATGTGATGCCCTGTGGCCCCCTCAGGACTCTGCAGAGGGTCCCCCCAGCAAGGAGCAAGAAGGCCCTCACTGGATGCAGCCCCTTGACTCTGGATTTTTCAGCCTCCAGAACTGTAATAAATAAATTCCTTTTCTTGATTAATTATCCAGTTTTAGGTATTTTATTTTAAGCCAAAAAAAAAAAAAAGACTAAAATAAGTGGATTATAACACTTATCAGTAACTAACCCTTTAAAACAATGTTTTTTCTTTAAGTCTCTACTTTGATATTAATGTAGTCACTTCAGCTTTTTTTCTCTTTGCATTAGTTTGGTATATTTTAACTCTATGCCCTTATAGTAATATTCTATCTCATTCATTTGATTTACGTATATCTTATAAACATATAGCTGAATTTTGTTACTTTTTTTTTTTTTTGAGATGGAGTCTTGCTCGGTCACCCAGGCTAGAGTGCAATGGCACGATCGCAGCTCACTGCAACCTCTGCCTCCCGGGTTCAAACAATTCTCCTGCTTCAGCCTCCTGAGTAGCTGAGACTACAGGCATGTGCCACTACACCCAGCTAATTTTTTGTATTTTTAGTAGAGACAGGGTTTCACTGTGTTAGGCAGGCTGGTTTTGATCTCCTGACCTTGTGATTGGCCTCCCAAAGTGCTGGGATTACAGGAGTTAGCCACTGCACCTGGCCTGTTACATCTTTAAATATAGGCTTTTTCCATCTTTACATATAGGCTTTTGATCCTTATTTATTTTGGCAGCTGATGTGATGTGATTGGTCTTATTTCTGCCATCTAATTTTATGCTTTTTGTTTTGTGTTTATAATACTTGCTTTTTTAATTGACTCTTCCTGAATTTATTATGTTTGTTCTTGCTCACATTTTTTCTTTGTATTAATAGACTTTATTTTTCGGAGCTTTTAGATTTATAGAAAAAATGAACACAAAGTCCAGAGAGCTCCCATGTACTCTATCACCTACCCCTTCTCCTCCAGTTTCCCCAATTTTAACATCTTGTGTTAGAGTGATACATTTGCTACAATTGATGAATGAATATTGATACATTATTATTAACTAGAGTCCATGGTTTACTTTAGAGTTCACTCTGCTTTGTACAGTTCTATGGGCTTTGACAAGCATATAACACCATGTATTCTCCATGACAGGCTCTTACAGAATTGTTTCACTGCCTTAAAAATCCCCGGTGCTCCTCTTATTCCTCCCTCACTTCTCCCTACATCCCCACTTCGTGGAAACCACTGATCTTTTTACTGTCTCTGTAGTTTTGCTTTTTCCAGAATGTCATGTAATTGGATCCTATATTATGCTTTCTTTATTCCTTTTTTTCCCCTCTCTAGATGTTTGGAAATTATGTATCCTACATCTATTCCACTAGTGGATAGGATCAGATTTAATAATCGTTTTGGAACATATTTCTCGAGCAAAGTAAAAATGAACTATTGCTGCAGCCTCTTTTATCACTGTGAAGATGAGAGGTTTAACTCTCCCTGCTCATGTCTTCCTTTTCTGTCTCCTCTATGGGCAGGTGGATTGACATGAAATGGATTTTTACTTCCAGCTTGAAATTAAAATGTATAAACATGGCCTGTTCTAGTTAAGAATCCTTCTTTAACAGATATTTTAAATGTTACAAATACATTATCACTTAACAGTAAATTTTCCAGGTTTCACACCTCACCGCTATTTCATCTAGACTACTCTTTCGACTTCTTAAGGTCTTTATTCTGATTCATTTGTTATTTCAGCAGGCTACTTCCTGGAATAGTTTTCTTCATGAAGAGTGTTAAGAGAGAGGCTTTCTGGTCCTCCAGTGCTGAAGCAGACGTTTCTTTGTCCCCATAGAGGAGTGAGCCCTTACCTCAGAAGCTGCAACTGTTGTGCCACCATCTCTCCGTGTTTATATAGCACTCACTCACTTCAGTGTCAGCTCCAGTATCTGTTCCATGAAATGACCTGTTTATTCTGAACCTTGTAGAAGTTTCTATGCATCCTTTGAATTAACATTTTTCATCGGCATACCACTTGGTGTATGTTTTCCTCTATTAGAATTTCTTGCCAGGTGCGTGGCTCACACTGTAATCCCAGCACTTTGGGAGGCTGAGGTGGGTGGATCACCTGAGGTCAGTAGTTCGAGACTAGCCTGACAAACATGGAGAAACCTCATCTCTACTAAAAATACAAAATTAGCCAGGCGTGGTGGTGCATACCTGTAATCCCAGCTACTTGGAAGGCTGAGGCAGGAGAATCGCTTGAACCTGGGAGGCGGAGGTTGTGGTGAGCCAAGATCACACCATTGCACTCCAGCCTGGGCAACAAGAGCAAAACTCCATCTAAAAAAAAAAAAAAAAAAAATTCCTTCACTGTGCCAACCTTGTTCCTGCCTTGGAGGCCTTGCACTACCTCTTCCTTCTTTTCTGACTGATCTTCCTCCGATACTGCAAGGCTGCCTCCTTCCCACCACTAGCCCTCCCTTCAAATCCATGAAGTCCTTATCTGACCACCATATCTAAAACAGCTCCTAATCATTGTCATCTTCTATCACATTCATTATCCTGTTTTATTGTCTTCAGAAGTGTTTATTATACTCTGATATTATCACATTTATTTATCTGTGCTGATTGTCTTCCCCTCCCAACTAGAATGTAAACTCCATGAAAACCTCTCCTGTCTTATTTTCTACTCTATCTTTGGCTCCAATGATAGTGCCTAGCTCACAAGAGAAGCTGAATGAATGAAGGAGAAATACCAGGAGCTGATTTTCCTCTTTCTAAGATTTTTCCAAAAGACTTTCCATGTGATCAGTCCTCTTCCTATTCAATTTGCTAACTATCCATCCATTCTTCTGGTCTACCTCAAGGCTTTTGGTTAGAAGTAAAGTAACCCCCCTGCCCCACCCTACCCCACTTGCAAGAGGGCAAATGCATACACACAGAACGAAGTTAAAGGAACTCTAGCCTATCAGATGTCTGAATTATTCAGCTGACTTAATAAAGTTCACAAAGTCCCTGGAGTATCTGGTAGGACTCCTTTCCTCTGTTTGACATTATTTAAATTATCTGAAATATTATCCAGTTCTTACCTCTGTTTACCGCCTCGTCACAGCCAAAGAGCATCAAATGCTGCTTTTGTTGTGCTTTGTTAACATGATTCAACAGATATCAAGATTACAATTGTAAACTAATCTGTTTTTGTTAGAGATTTAGTTTAGTATGATTTGGTTTGGTCAGCCTAACCAGGCTTGGCAATGGAAGTTACTCTCAGAAATCCAATACCAATGGTAAGGCCGCTTTCTTCAGCTATTACACCTGGAGCATATAGTGAAGACTAGAAACGTGGATTCCCCACACTGCCATTTTTGCTTTACCACACCATAATCTTGCTTAAAGAAAAAGAGTTGAAGTTATAAGCTGCTGTGACTAATTCTTATTTTTTTTCAGACGAAGTCTTACTCTGTCTTCCAGGCTGGAGTGCAGTGGCGCAATCTCGGCTCACTGCAACCTCCACCTCCTGGGTTCAAGCGATTCTCCTGCCTCAGACTCCTGAGTAGCTGGAAGTGCAGGCACCCACCACCATGCCCAGCTAAATTTTATATTTTTAATAGAGACGGGGTTTCACCATGTTGGCGCGGATGGTCTTAATCTCTGGACCTCGTGATCCGCCCGCCTTGGTCTCCCAAAGTGCTGGGCTTATAGGCATGAGCCACCATACCCAGCCAAGCTGTGACTAATTTTAACAATGAGAAAGGTTTATTCTATTAGTACATAGCAGGGGTGTTATAAATTTGCTGCATGTAGGCTTAGATGAATATAAATAAATACCAAAAGGAGTTCAAATGACTGATTAGTTAGGCTTTGCTTTCTGGCTTTGAAATCCTCTTGGGATGACTGGGTATTACACTGAAGAAATGGAAGAGATGTGTGAGAGGCTGGAAAGACTGGGAAACACTTGTGCTTGGATACATGTAAGCAACGACTTGATGTTGTGTCTGTAAAATTCTCATCATTTGCTGTTTGTCCACTCTATAAAACTCAATTTGTAGAAGAGACTGCTGAGCAGGAAATGCGATGGCTGCTTTGAAGCTAGTCGTTGTAGTGCTATTCATCCAATCTTAACAGTGATGAGAGACTTCTCAGTTCCTTTTTCTTCTGGCATCGTGACTAGCAGGGTTCCTCTGGTGGCAGCTCCATAAACCTGGGTCCTGGAGTGAGTATGATAGAGATCAGAGTTCCCAGCTGAGCACTAAGGATCATATATTGATCATATATTGTGTACTAGAAATAAATCTTTCTTGCTTTAAGACACAGAGATTTGGGACAGTTTGTTACCGCAGATAAGCTGGCCCACCCAAACCAATACACAGAACTTAGCCTATTCCAATGGGAAACTTAACCTAATCTCTTGCTTCAAATGCCATGTCTCATTCTTTTTGTTTTCCTTTTTTTTTGAGAGAGTCTCACTCTGCTGCCCAGGCTGGAGTGCAGTGGCATGATCTTGGTTCAATTTAACCTCCGCCTCCTGGGTTCAAGCAATTCTCATGCCTCAAACTCCTGAGTAGCTGGGATTATAGGTGTGCACCACCACATCTAGCTAATTTTTTGTATTTTTAGTAGAGACATCGTTTCACTGTGTTGGCCAGGCTCATCTCGAACTCCTGACTCAAGTGACCCGCCCACCTTGGCCTCTCAAAGATGGATGCAGAAAAAAGGCCCTCACCAAACACCAAACCTGTTGATGACTTGACGTTAGACTTCCCAGCCTTTAGAGCTGTGAGAAAGAACTTTCTGTTCTTTATAAATCACCTAGTCTCTGGGATTTTGTTAGAGCAGCCCCCAAAATACTAAGACAAGAACATATGTTGGATTTATTCTTGTTCTTCTGCTGCTCCATTTGCAATACCAAACCAGAGGTATTATTTAAAAATGTATTTTGACACCTAACTAAAGCTTAACAAAATGATATTTCTTAGCCAAATTAATCATCACATGAATGAACTATGGGTGTTCAACTATGGGTGAACATTGCTGAATCAGAGATTTCTGCTCTTTGGGCTCCGAATGGGTCCCCCACCCCCAGACACCTGCCCAGTGAGTATCTTGAAGTGTTTTTTTTCCCTAAGTATAGCTCTTGGGAGAAGTACTACATTGATAGAAACTTATATTCTCCAGAGTCTAATACTGTATTTATATAGCCATCAATTTTACTGGCAAAAGAAAATTGTGGACTGAGAAAACAACATGAAGGCAAAATCAAGGCTTATTTCACCCTGTTTCTTATGGTGCTTGGCACATGGTAGGCACCTAATACATGTTTCTCGAATTAATAACACAGTGAAATTCTTGTGTTGTAAAAATATGATACTTGAACCCATAATACTTGCCTGGCAGTCTAAATCTTAAAAATGATTCATACTGATATTTAGTACTGGGGTTTCCTTTTTTCACTTCAATGTTGTGACATTGAAGAATGTTTTTCGTTTTTCTTAGAGTCCTGCAGTACCATTAGTTGGACTGCAGGAAATTGACAGCATGCTCAAAAACATGGACACATTTTTTATGTGCAAACTTCCCAAGTTAAAAAAAAAATCACCACCAAACACAAATACCCAAATTAATATCAGAATTTTAAAACTGGAATCACCTTCTAACTTCCCTTGGAGTTGCAATAGGTTTAGTTGTGGCATCTCTACACTAAAAGCCATTGCAGTTATTGTTTTTCTTTAAGATGTCTAGAAAGATGACAGCATGTGCCGTATATGTAGTTATCATGACCTTTGCAAACAACTGCTAAGGGACAGGATGCAGCAGTGGGGAAATGAGCAAATTGCTACCATTCTCCTGGAAAGTTAATGTTATATTAGTGGTTCTATTTTGGAGGAGGAAGACAATCCAGTTTCAAAGGTAGCATAAGCATTATGCCCATCACTCTCCCACTTCTTTACAGAGCGGGCAGGAGAGTCTGTAATTTCATGCCAAGCTCTCCAACAAAGACGTGGCATTGCTTTTTGCTTTACCTGGTTTCTTCCTATATTAAAGGGATAATTTGTACTTCTAAAAGGAATTAAAGGCAGTTTCAACATTGAAACATTGAGCCCAGATCATTACAAACAAAAACAGAACAAATCCTAATGAAAGGAATAAAATTCCCTGTAGGAGCTCTGTAATGAGAGAAGTCGCTGTGTGCTCAGAGTGGTCTGAGAAGCATACATTTAATGAGGTTCTGGTAAAACTGTGGGGACCTAGCCATTCTCTCAGTGAAAATGAGCAGTTCCCATCAGCATCATCCTCATCCTTTGGCGACCTCCTCTCCTTTCTCTCTTTCTCTTTTAAAACATAACAGTCAAAATAATAAAAAGAAATGGAATGCCCTTTATCCAAACCTACCAAATTGTTAGTATTTCCTTCTATTTGCCTGCTTTATCATTCTCTGTCTCTGTCTCTGTCTCTCTGTCTCTTCACACACACACACACACACAGACACAGACACAGACACATATTCACATTTTTTGAAACCATTTGAGAAATTAGAGAGATTGTGTCCTTTTACCATAAAATACTTTCAGGTGTATTTCCTTTGAAGAGAAAAGAATCTGCTTACATACTCCCAATGATCAAATCAGGAAAATTAACAACTATACTATGTTTTTTCTAATCTGTAGATCTTATTTTTTTTTTTGAGACACGGTCTTGCTCTGTTGTCCAGTCTGGAGTGTAGAGATAATCACAGCTCCCTGCAGTGATCACCACTGTACTCCAGCCTGAAGTCCCTCCTGGGCTCAAGGGATAGTGCCCACCTCAGCCTCCTGAGTAGCTGGGAACGACAGGCACATCTGGCTAATTTTTGCAGTTTTTTGTAGAGATGAGGTTGTCTGGGCTGGTCTTGAACTCCTAGACTCAAGCAATCTGCCTGCCTTGGCCTCCCAAAGTGCTGGGATTACAGGTTTAAGCATGGTGTCTGGCCCTTATTCAAATTTTGTCACTTACCTGACTAATGTCCTTTAGAGAAAAAGAAAAAATACATTTTTTTTTTTCTGACCCAGGATCCAACTGAGGATGGCCTGTTGTACTTGGTTTTCAGGTGTCTTTAGTCTCCTTTGATTTGGGACAGTTCCTCTGTCATTCTTCATCTCTCATGACCTTGACAGTTTTGAAGAATATTTTGTAGAACGTCCCTCAGTTTGGGTTTGCCTGATAAGATGTAGGTTACAATTTTTGGTAGGAGGATCATGGAAGTGATGCTGTGTCCTCCTTCATCAACATGTCAGGAGGCACATAAGGTTGGTCTGCTCCAATGCTGGTAACTGCCTAGGTTTTTGAAATCCTACCTTCTTTTCTGTGATCTGAGACAAAATAACATTTTTTTTTTTTTGAGACAGAGTTTTGATCTTGTTGCCCAGGCTGGAGTGCAATGGCTCAATCCCCACCCACTGTAACCTGGGCCTCTCATGTTTAAGTGATTCCTGCCTCAGCTTCCCAAGTAACTGGGATTACAGGCATGTGCCACCACACCCGGCTAATCTTTTGTATTTAGTAGATATGGGCTTTCACCATGTTGGTCAGGCTGGTCTCGAACTCCTGACCTCAGATGATCCACCCACCTTGGCCTCCCAAAGTGTTGGAATTATAGGTATGTGCCACTGTGCCTGGCCCAAAATAACTTCTGAGACTCTTATAGACACATAAATTGAAGTTGGCCCTGTCTTCATTCTCTATCTCCACTGCCCTCCCTGCTCCAGAGGCAGTGTCCCTTTCTTTGTTGCGTTTTGTACCCTGGGAGGCTGATTGTTGGGAACTTCCTCCCTTAGCCTTCTCTGCTCCTAGAGTGCTAGATTCAGAAGATAGAAAATACCAGCAGGAGATCAAAGTGTGGAAGGTGAGGAAAGTCAAGGAATTCATTCCCCGGGGCTGCTTACTGCTTTGCTTTGGGCCCGTGTCCTTGGCAGGGGCTGTGTAGCTTCAGGACCACAGCTCACTGTGTCCTCTCAGCCCCGGCATGGGTGGCTGCCTGCTGCAGCCTGCTAGTTTCTAGGTACCTCAACACACAGCGCTGTGCCCTTAACTCTGCCCACACCTCGAAACGCAGTCCTTGGCTAAAGATTCTTTTTTTTTTTTGAGATGGAGTTTCACTCTTGTTGCCCAAGCTAGAGTGCAGTGATATGATCTTCGCTCACTGCAACCTCCACCTCCCAGGTTCAAGCAATTCTCCTGCCTCAGCCTCCCCAGTAGCTGGGATCACGGGCACCCACCACCACGCCTGGTTAATTTTTGTATTTTTAGTAGAGACAGAGTTTCATCATGTTGGTCAGGCTGGTCTCAAACTCCTGACCTCAGGTGATCTGCCTGCCTCGGCCTCCCAAAGTGCTGGGATTATAGGTGTGAGACATTGCGCCCAGCCAGATTCTTCATTTTTAATATGTGGGTTGAATTCTGTTTCCTGCTGTGACTCTCACTCGTCCAACTTTTACTCCTTTGTAGAATTTCTGGGGAATACGTGTCATGAAAGAGGTGGCCTTTTGCAGAGTGTGGACAGAAAGGCCGGTGATGGGATTTATCACATTAAGAAGAACAAAAGCCAGTTGTTGATCATTTACTATGTGTAAGGCACTAAGTCAAGTCTTGAAGGACTGTAAGACACACTTCTTTTCCCTCAGAGTGCTTAGAATGGAATCGAGGAGATAGGTGGTAAACGACAGAGGTGTTCAGAAGGGAGGCAGCTCCCTAAGGCTTCAGCGGTAAGGGAAAGTCTCTGTGCTGCAGCAAAGGAAATGAGAGAATTCAGGTGTATTGAGTGTTTTCTGTTACCCAGAGCTTTGCCTTGTTCTCTCTCTTATTTCTCTTTTCTTTTTTATCTCACGGCCACTTCATTTTACAGGTGAGGACAGAAAGGTTCAGAGGAGTCAAATAATTTGTCCGAAGCCATAGATGTAACTTGTGAACCTGCTGGGATTTGAACCCAGTTTTGTCTGAAATCTAAAGCTCATGCTGTTGTCATTGTAAAAGCGATAAAGGAGTAAGATATGGGGCTTCATATAGGAGAGATGTTGGAAGAAATGTCAGGGAAGCAGGAACGTTTGGAGTCACTAATTTCTGAGGGAAAATAAAAGGCACACAAGAAGAATCAGAGAGTAGTGGGGGCTACAGGGTTTCCATAGGCCAGAATCTTCATATAGAAACCAGGTGAGCGCTGTTGCCTATGGTGCAAAACCAGCCAATCATCAACAGATTTGATGCAGAAGAAAGATTGTGCAACATGAAAGCCGGCCAGCCATTAGAGTGGAATCATCTAGATGCCTTATTAATGGTTGGTGAAAATATCCTGAATATAATGAATTGCCATTTTTGCAGCGATCTAAGTACAAAAAGACAGTGTTTAGACAAGAAATGGTTAAATGTTTTATCATCCCATATCTCGAGTTAATAACAATTAGATTAAAATTTAGTCTAAGGAGTTGTGTGCTAAGATAATATATTTCAATACATAAATCCTAAGTACTTAGATTTACACATCACCTTTCTTCCAAAGAGTTGAAGGCTGACAACCAAAGAAGGGGAAGATGGGTTGAAGTGGCAGAGTAAAGGCTACTTTCAGAATTAAACCAATACAGATAGAGCGTTTGTCGGTTCAAAGTGCTCAAAATAGGCATTATTCCATTCCTGCCTCACAACAATTTTGTAAGCAAGTACCATTTTTTTTTTGAGATGGAGTTTCGCTCTTGTCATCCAGGCTGGAGTGCAATGTCGCAATCTTGGCTCACTGCAACCTCGGCCTCTTGGGTTCAAGTGATTCTCCTGCCTCAGCCTCCTGAGTAGCTGGGATTACAGGCGAGTGTCAACAAGTCTGGCTAATCTTTGTATCTTTAGTAGAGATGGAGTTTCGCCACCTTGGCCAGACTGGTGTTGAACTTCTGACCTCAGGTGATCTGCTTGCCTTGGCTTCCCAAAGTGCTGGGATTACAGGCGTGAGCCACAGCACCCGGCCCACAAGTACTATTAATATTATCACCTCGCCAGGAGCAGTGGCTTCACATCTGTAATCTCAGCACTTTGGGAAGCCAAGGTGGAAGGATTGCTTGAGTCCAGGAGTTTGAAACCAGCCTGAGCAATGTGGCGAGACTGGAAAATTAAAAAAATAAACCGAGTGTGGTGATGCACACCTGTGGTCCCAGCTACTCAGGAGGCTGAGGTGGGAGGACTGCTGTAGCCCAGGCCAGGAGGTAGAGGCTGCAGCGAGCTGTGATCACACCATTGCACTCCAGCCTGGGTGACAGAGCAAGACCCTGTCTCAAATATAACATATATACATAAATATAAATCTGTATTTCATAATAATAATAATTAAAAATATAAATAATAAAATATTTAACATAATATGTAATATGTAAAAATATATGATGTTATAATATATTTATAAAATATAAATACATATTTACATATGTTTATATAAAATATATTTAGAAATATTTATAGTATATACAGATACCTGATCACAGCTTCACAGTTGCCTGGTTCTGAGTTTGCATCTCCTTATTGAATAGGAAGAATAAGATTTCTGTGCCCGGTTTTTTTATATTTTATATTTATATTTATAAGTATATATATTTATAATGTATGAATTAACCTTAACATCACACACTCCTCCATCTTGTTCAGGGAATAAAGGAAAGATTGCAAATGGATGGCTCCCATCGTCACATTACAGTGGAGAACCATCGCCAGACTTACTGCTTTCAAAGAGTAATACAGAAATGCAAACTTAAAAGGCCACCTCCAAAATCCTGACATCTGGCCCTCCCACAAAGATGTCCAAAGGAAGAAAAAAAATTGATTTTTGTAAAGCTGGCCCTTTGCAATGTGCAACTGTCCTCTTGGTTACAACAGATGATTTTTTCCGTAGGTTAGCAGCACAATGTTGATTTATTGGCTTTAGCGTAAAATTTCTGGAATGGAAACTGAAAAAGATGTGAGATGTTAATTGTTTTTTTTCCTCCATATTTGCTAGGAAATAACTTCCAAAAGTCTCAGGAATTATGGTGGAAATTCTCCCCTCCCGTCTTTGCTGACCCAACCAAAGTGTGGACACTGCAGAGCTGAACTCCATCCTTAACTCCCAAGAATCTCAAATGATAAGTCTCTCCTAGACACTGCATAGAGCAAAAAGTCATTCCTATGGGCAGAAAGCAGGTTGTAACAAAAAAAAAAAAAGGTCCAGGTTGTGCTTGGGGAGCATGGAAAGTTTGGTTTTCAATGATCATACCTGCTGGACAGCTTTTTTCCATTCCTAGCCAGGACCCAATCTGAATATTTGAAATTGATACTTTTCCAGAAGATCTGAGCCATATGTCCTTGTACTTAAAAAGAGACCAAACTTTTGAGAAGTAACTCTTTCCACATGTAGAAAAATGAGATATTTTCGTCCACCATAGTAGTAAAAGCATAAAACTATTCTCCATAGGAGTTTGCAGATGGAATCAATAATTTGTTTCTTTCCTTTTTATTGAGATGAAGGTAAATTCCTAAAACAGATTTTCTTTTTCTTTTTTAATATTTTGAAATTTATTTTTATTTTTTGTAGAGACAGGGTCTCTCTATGCTGCCCAAGTTCATCTGGAACTCCAGGTCTCAAGCGATCCTCCCAACTTGATCTCCGAAAATGCAGAGATTACACATGTGAGCTACCATGCCTGGCCCTAAAACAGATCTCATTCTTTATGCTTAAATCTTAGTGCATGTTGCTTTTCCTTCACTCTTCAGCATCATGAGTGAACACTCACTGTTTCGACATTGGCAAGTTGGTCTCAATTCCAACCTGGGCAGTCTGCATTCCCAGTCAGTGTATCTACATCCTTATTCAACAGTGACCTAGAAACTGCTGTGTTCCAAATTCAGGACATGCAGAATTTTAGTCCTTCCCTTTTATGTGAAAGTTAAAATTTAAAGAACAGTAAAAGGTAAAGAAAGCGTAATTTAATATAAGCCTCAGGCAGAGGCTATGCTACTCATAGCTTTGCCATCTGGAATTTTGATAAATTAGATTTAGATTATCTTTTACAGATTGTAGTTCACCTTTAAAGAGGCCAAATGCTATTTCCTGTCAGCTTTCTTAACTACCTGTCAAGCATAATTCCTCCTCTTAGCCTAGGACTGATTACACTGAAGGAAGTATAAGCCACAGCTGATCCAGCCATCATCTGCTAGCCAAACAAGGTGGCTAAAAATCAGTGCAATTGTGCCATCAGCCAAATTTTAGAATGAAATATTTTAGGGGCAGCTGCTCTTTTTCCAAAAAATTATATATCTTTAGCACTTCCTTGTCTGAGATTTCCAGACCCCTGATATGGTTTGTCTCTGTGTCCCCACACTCCAATTGTAATAATCCCCACTTGATGAGGGAGGGACCTGGTGGGAGGTGACTGGATCATGGGGGTAGTTTCCTCCACACTGTTCTTGTGATAGTGAGTGTGTTCTCAGGACATCTATTTGTTTTATCACAGGTTCTTCCCCCTTGGCTCTCTCTCTCTCTCCTGTTGGCATGTAAGACATGCCTGCTTTCCCTTCTGCCATGACTGTAAATTTCCTGAGCCCTCCCGAGACATGTGGAACTGTGAATCGATTAAACCTCTTTCCTTTATAAATTATCCAGTCTTGGGTATTTCTTTTTCTTTTCTTTCATTTTTTTTGAGACAGAGTCTCACTCTGTCATCAAGGCTGGAGTGCAGTGGCACCATCTTGGCTCACTGCAACCTCCACCTCCCGAGTTCGAGCAATTCTCCTGCCTTAGCTTCCCGAGTAGCTGGGACTTCAGGGACCCGCCACCACACCTGGCTAATTTTTTGTATTTTTAGTAGAGACAGGATTTCACTATGTTAGCCAGTATGGTCTCGATCTCCTCACCTTATGATCTGCCTGCCTTGGCCTCCCAAAATGCTGGGATTACAGGCGTGAGCCACTGCACCCACCCTGGGTATTTCTTTATAACAGGGTGAGAATGGACTAATACATCCCCCAAAAAATTCATTGGAAATGAACAAATCCTATGTATCTATATGATAGGCTGGTGAGTCATGGAGCAGCCCAGAGAAACACAGTGGTCCATTATGAAGTAAGAAGGGGTAGGTGTTAAAGAAGGTCACAAAGGAAACACAGTTCTTGCTTTCAGCTCAGCCTATATATCCTGGCTGTGATCTTCATGGCACAATCAGAATTTTGGAATGGTGCTCATTTTAATCTTATGAGTCAGGGCTTATGTGTATTCATTAAAACACCACAGGAACAGGTGGTATACAAAAGCAGAAAGCAAGTGGGGGTACAGAGAGCAGTCAAACATTTTTTCCAGTGAACGTGGGAGAAAGAGAGGAGAGAGGAGAAACTGTACATTTTGGGAATTTCCTCTGGTTGTTTTGTGAGCAGAGTAGCATTCAAGGATACAGGCTCAGAAGGGGTTATAAACCATTGGGGATTACAATTAGACTTCTAGTTCCATTTGTGTTTTGCTCTGAGGAGTTTCTATGGTTTTCTCTGGGAGAGTGACATTCAAGGATACAGGCTCAGATGGGGTTATAAGCCCTTGGGGGTTACACTTAGACTTCTAGTTCCATTTGTCTTTTGCTTTGAGGAGTTTCTGTGGTTTTCTCTGGGAGAGTGATGGTACTAGTTTGGGATCTCTCTCTGTGTTGAACTATTTCAGGTCCTTCTTGAGAAGACGTGAATAACTCTGCACTGTTTTCTTTCATAACTTGAGAGGAGTTAAAAATAATATTTAGGCTGTGGCTCATGCCTGTCGTCCCAGCACTTTGAGAGGCCAAGGCGGGTGGATCACCTGAGGTCAGAAGTTCGAGACCAGCCTGGCCAACGTGGTGAAACCCCATGTCTACTAAAAATACAAAAATTGGCTGGGCGTGATGGTGCATTCCTGTAATCCCAGCTACTCGGGAGGCTGAGGCAGGAGAATCACTTGAACCCAGGAGACAGAGGTTGCAGTGAGCTGAGATTGTGTCACTGCACTCTAGCCTGTGTGACAGAGTGAGACTCTGTCTCAAATAATAATAATAATATTATCTAGGCATTTCAAATTGGACAGGCACACAAGAACATAGCTGCTGTAACTGGGATAGACTCAGCACGTCTGTTCGTGGACCTTCCTATTCACCTTGCTCCCACTTGGCTTTTGCCTGGCTGGGAATGGCCATCTGAGCCGCTGGTACATCACTGCATAAACCTGCCACGTTCAGCTTGGGTCTCTTGTCTTCCACAAAGCCTGCCAGCCCACACGTCTGGACTTTCTTCTGTCACTGTTGCACAGATTCCATATATGTTTCTTGAATGTTTTCATGTTCCATCTGAAACACCAGCAATCCCAATTGTGGGATTATATCTTGGTAAATGTCATCTACAGCCATGCAGTGGCAAGCACAGAGTAGCACATGGTGGATTCTTGGATAAATATCGGTCAAAGGTGTGAGTCACACAGAACAATGAAGGCTAGGAATTTACTGCCAGAAAGAAGAGAAAGGAAAAGCAGGACAGTGGGAGGGGTGGGGAAACTCAGCTTAAGGCTACCCAGCTGACCATTTGCTTGTGAAATGTCTTCATCTGTTTTGGAGGGCAGTGGAATGGGGATCTGTTTCCCCGTCCAACAGCTGAAAGGTAAAAATATCTCAGTGTAGGGCTCTTTCTCAGCATCAGTCTGGTCATTTGGGCTGCCCTTTTCTTGGGCTTAGCTCTTTCAGGTATAGGATTCGGGGGCCACTTGTGTACCAGGACAGAAGGAGCACCAATGGGGGACGTGTTGAGAAGACCATGTGGGCGTGGAGAAGTGGTTCTACATAGCTGTCCTCCTAAAGGCCAGGATAAGAGCCTCCCTTCACCCCTCCACCCCAACTCAGCATTTTTAGAGACTGGGAAGCATTTTTTTTGGATGATGCTTTGCTTCTGAAAGAAAGCAAGAAAGAAAAATTTGGAGTCACTATCCAGGAGATACTTTGTCCTCCTAGAGAAAATAAGGCTTGGAAACAGTTGTCTGAGTATTTGTCTTAGAAGAAGTGGATACAACTGAATCTGGATGAATCTTTCTCCCATGATGAAACAAAAAACCTGAGCACAAAATCTGTGAGAATCATGACCATGAGAAATGTCAGAAAATTAAAGACATTTTAGCTCTGAAGAACAAAAATGAGTGATTACTAAATGTAAGATACAGAGATGTATGTATACATATTTATATATGCATATGTATATATAACCAACACATTATATATATAATATGATCTACCACACACACAGGTCTACAGGCAATTGACAAATAGGAGATGAGGAAATTAATCAGTCAATCAGTTTCAAGGCCTCTGCTGGGTGATCTACACTGTTACGTGCCCTGAAGGATATAAAGGGACAGGTGTCCAGATTGCCCTGCCTTAGAATTAGTTGTTTTTTTTTTTTTTTTTTTTTTTGAGACAGAGTCTCACTCTGTTGTCCAGGCTGGAGTGCAGTGGTGCAATCTCAGCTAACTACAACTTACGCCTCCCAGGTTCAAGCAATTCTCCTGCCTCAGCCTCCCAAGTAGCTGGGATTACAGGCACCTGCCAACACGCCCAGCTAATTTTTGTATTTTTAGTAGAGACGGTGTTTCACCATAATGGCCAGGCTGATCTCGAACTCCTGACCCCAGGTAATCTGCTTGCCTCGACCTCCCAAAGTGCTGGGATTACAGGCATAAGCCACTGTGCCCAGCTAGAATTAGTTTCTAATAAAGGAAAGAGGCTGAGTAGAAGCTTATCAGGACATCAAACAGTCCTGGTCAGGTAAATAGAGCCAGTAAGAACAGAGATGTAACTGCTGAGTTAGGGATGCTCAAACGCATGGATAGGACTGCGAATCCTGGGTTTGGATAGGGCCATCCCTTGCAAATGTAGTCTGTGAGTGATTTGAGGAGATTCTGCTGTCCTCAAATCATCTCCTCTAGCCATATTTCTTCCTCCCCTGTTTTAACATTGGAAATGCTCCTCTCAAACCACTACTTCAGTCTAGATTATAAAAATAAGGTTACTGCTAAAGCCCTCAATTCCACTGTTTTTCAGCCTTTTGAATCCTGTTTTCTCCTGGCCAACATAAAACCTGCTTTCCTTTAATGTTATTTAGTATTTTAAAATTAAAAAAGCTGCAACTAAAAACAATGCAAAAATTTTATTTTGATCACTTCATCAAACTACGAACATTTCCCTCTGTATCCCCTCCCATTTTCTGATTAAGGAGCCTGACCTGGATGCAGAGAATGCGAGCTCGACATGGGCATTGGCTGTATCTTGTTTGTTGCCGTTTCCCCAACTTCTGGAGGTATTTGGAGCAAAATCAGGGCTCATGTTTGGCCTTCCATCCTGGAAGACGGGGCTGTGGCTGTGAATCTGGATGAGTCTTGTGCCATAAAGAGAAAATCAAGGCGCAAAATCCGTGGGGATGTTTTTAACACAGGGAAGCAGAAGTGATGGGTCTGTGCCTTGGAAAGTCTATGAGAGTCTTCACGGGGTGATGTTTTCCAGGCAGAACTCAGAAAGCTGCCCTGAATGGATGAGGTAGGAGGTCCATAATTTCCATAGGGTAGAAGGATGGATAACAGTAACAAGCCACCAGCGGCCATGTACCTGCAACTACGATCAGAGAAACCGGTGAGGGCAGTCTGGGTCCCAGATCAGATTTCAGAGACTCAGGCTCTGGTCAAGCACGAGGGGACATTGGGTGCTACGGGGATGGAAGTGACATGCAGAGGACAGTGGCGGGGTGTGAAACTGATCATCTAGCCGCCTGTCCCAGACATCCCCAACTGCTTGTCATCTCCTTACATGAGGACCCAAAGTTCTTCCGACTGGCTGCGCCTCCAGCCTTGTCTCCTGTTCTGCTTCCTCTTACCTGAGGTTCCAGCCACGTGGATCTTGGTGCTATTGCTCTACCGCACTGCAGAATGGCCACTGCCTCTCAGCCTTGGCCCCTCATGCTCCCTCTGCTTGGAAGCCTCTTTCCCTAGATGCTGGCTCTGCTTTTCACTCACTCCATCCAGGCCCCACCCAGATGTCACCTTTCCAGAGCACCCCATCCAAACCACACCCTCTTTTCTTCTCTGTCCTCCTCTGAGTCGCTTTATTTTTCTTTGTGATAATCCTCACTCTCTGACTTTACATCCACTGTGTATCTGTAGCTACACACACGCATGCACGGATGCACGCACGGACACATGCACGCACCCACGCACATACGCGCATGCGTTTGTTTATTGTCTTTCCCCTCTACTAGAATGTCAGCTCCATGCTATATTTCCAGGTCCTAGAACAATACCTGGCTCACAGCATCTTAGTAAATGTTTGTGGGACAAGTCACTAAAGCAGATGTGGTTTTGAATCCAGGCCTGGCTATGTCTTGGTTGTATTATGTTGGAAAAATTACTTAATCCCCCTAACCTGACTTCGGTCCAGTGAACTAAGAGGATTATATATTTCTCAATAGACTGTGGTAAGAATATATTACACGCAAGCCTGGCTGTGCCTAGTGCATAGCCAATGCCCAGTAAGGGCTATGATTTCAGCTTGGTTTATATATTTTAAATAATCTGCTTTTTGTTAGCTACAGATCTGAAGAGTTTTCCAGCCCAGATCCTGTTCTGTACTTTTTCTTGAGCCAGGAGTGTAGCGTGGTGGTGAATCACTGATTCACAAGTGTGATGGAAATATGTTTTAGTGAGATGCTTAAAGAACAACAACAATAACAACAACAAAACACAAGCCCTTGACTTTTCTGAAAAATAACATACTATCTTTTCCTTGTGGGAGAGGAGATGTTATGACCTTATTATTTCAGTTTATGGAAAAAAACATGTGAGTGAGTGTGTGTATGTCTTGTGATCTCACCTCCAATCAGCCTCTGGGGGTTGCTGGATCTATGATACACTTTGTCCTTCTGAGAATAAAAGTCTTCCCAGGTAAATGCCCCTGGAACATGTATTTATTTCTGTCTTAACCTGATTTTTGATTGTGTTGGAGGATGGTGACAGTTGGGAAGCATAAAAGAAAGAAATCTAAGAATAGAAAGAACTAGATCAATCTTAGTGTACTTCTGGAGAGACAGACAATGCTTGAAATTGTGGTTGTAGAGACCTATTTAAACCACCATTTGTCTATTTATTTTTATTTTTTTTTCATTTGTCTATTTTTTAATGAAGGCTCACGAAGAAAATCTAACGGTGAGTAAAGCAAATCCTAGGGCCCCAAATATGCCAGATGTTCCAGATAAAATTAGTATTTTCCCCTGAAAACCATTTTATATCATGTAGCATTGCATAGTTTGCTCATCTGACAGTGTATTTCTTGGGATTCTGGAACATCAGTCACAAGAGTTACTACTTTCTTTTAGCATAAAAAAATTTATAAAAATCGTTAGAGAAGTAGTTCTAAAAAAACAAAAACAAGGTAAGAGGGGAAGGCTTGCTGTAGAAAACATGACTTTTTAAATGATTCATCTGCAATGCTTCTTGAAACTAGAGCAATACTGTGTATGGGGATTCACGTTTTGTCAAATATTAGTGAGAACATTATTTGCTGAAAATATTTTTCTGGCACTGATTAAAATTATTACTTATTTTATTTTTCTCACTCAGATTATCTAATTTAACATTTCTTTTGTTTTTTCTTCGGTGTCCTATATCTCAAAAGGTAGGATTGATTTATCTTTTGCTTACAAAAACAGTATCTGAGTGGAGTCTGGATTGAAATTCAAGGACTCGGCCAAGCGGGGTGGCTCAGGCCTGTAATCCCAACACTTTGGGAGGCTGAGGTGGGCAGATCACAAGGTCAGGAGTTTGAGATCAGCCTGATCAACATGGTGAAATCCCGTCTCTACTAAAAATACAAAAATTAGCTTGGCATTGTGGTGTGCGCCTGTAATCCCAGCTACTCCGGAGACTGAGGCAGGAGAATCGCTTGAACGTGGGAGGCTGTGGTGAGCCGAGATGGTGCCACTGCACTCCAGCCTGGGTGACAGGGCGAGTCCCTGTCTCAAAAACAAAAAGAAAGAAAAAGAAATTCAAGGACTCACTAGACGTCTACTAAGTATAGTGGGGATAACATTGGGTGTTACAGCTTGGAAGCTGATTAGCTGTGTGATGTTAGGTAACTCACTGTTCTTCTCCGTGCTTCCATTATTTGTCCTGTAGGAATAAGATAATGCCTACCAGATGATACACTAAAAAGCATTTGTGCATCTGAGAAAATAAAGATGCTGATGCAGCATATTAGTGAAGAAACAATTCTTGATTTTGAAGAGGTTAAGAGAAAGAATTGAAAATTAAATTCTGTTGTGCAATAAAAGGGTAGCTGTCAGGCTCATCCTTGGAGCCCTCAGAAAATAGAGGTCCCATGGATCTGGCAACAGTGGTTCTCTCTGACAGAGGCCTTTGGCCCTCCAAGCCCCTCACTCTGCTGGCCTGTTGGAGAATGTGTGCTGATTCCCAGCAGAGCCGCATGCCCTTTCTGCCTCCTGCTCAGGTCCTGGAAGTTTTTTCAGAGAAGAGTGTGCCATTATCGATGTCTAATAATTTTCTATTATAAATGCTGAATTTTATTATAGGACAGTCATCATTGTGGAAAGTCAAAGCCATTCACTAATAGGAAGCATAATATAAATTAATAGATGACATGTGCTCATGTTTTTCTGTATGAGATCTGGAAGCCTTTCATCCACCACCTTTAACACCATACAAGTCAAATGTTACTAGATTAAGCTGAAAAGTAGGTGATTAGTAAATTTGACATTCTGGAGGTGTGATGGCCATTGAAGACGGTTTGGCACAACCGCTCCACCTGTTGTCTTGGGTTTCGTCCTTCTTATCTCTTGTCTAGGTGATTGAAGTGGCCTGCACTTGGACTTCCTCCTCAGTAGCCCTTCATCTGCTCTCACATTATTGCCAGAACGCTCTTCTCAAAACACGAGTCTGATCAAGTCATGTTTCATTTAAAATTCTTGGCCGGGTGTGGTGGCACAATGCCTGTAGTCCCACTACTTGGGAGGATGAGGTGGGAGGATCGCTTGAGACTGGGAATTTGAGCTGAGAGCACCATTACCCTCTTCCTTGACCAACAGTGAGATTCTGTCTAAAAAAAAAGAAAATTCTGCATTGCCTCCTCATTGCCATCGGTAAAGTCCAAATTTCTTATCTAGGTGCCTGATGAGGACTGGTCTTGAAAAAATTGTTTAGGCCGGGTGTAGTGGCTCATGCCTGTAATCTCAGCACTTTGAGAGGCCAAGGCAGGCAGATAATGAGGTCATGAGTTCGAGACCAGCCTGGCCAACATGGTGAAACCCTGTCTCTACTAAATATATAAAAATTAGCAGGGCATGATAGTGCATGCCTGTAATCCCAGCTACTCAGGAGGGTGAGGCAGGAGAATTGCTTGAATCCAGGAGGCAGAGGTTGCAGTGAGCTGAGGTCGCGCCATTGCACTCTAGCCTGGGTGATAGGGCGAGACTCTGTCTCAAAAAAAAAAAAAAAAAAAAAAAAAGAACAAAACAAGAAAATCCTGCATTGCCTCCTCATTGCCATTGGTACAAAGTCCAAATTTCTTAACTAGGTGTCTAATGAGGACTGGTCTTGAAAAAATTGTTTGAACTTGGAAAATATTGTCATTGGAAGAGTTACAAACAGGGTTGTTTCTTTTTTTTTTTTTTTTGCCTTCTATGAATAGAGATTGGAGTTTATCTTTGTTCAGACTATGTTCAGAAAGAGACCATTCTGATAGTCATTTTTAGTGATTCAGAAATAGTAGGAGGATTTAAATATTCTTGTGGCTAGCTGAAATTGACAAGGGTCCCAGTGAAAATGCTCAAAATGAGATGCTAAATGCTCTCTTTAATAATGCAACACTTACAACTAGAATTTACTGAGCCAAATTCTATGTGCCAGGTGCTCTTGTAAGCTTTTTGTTTGTATTAATGTAACACTCATTAACTCTGTTACAATCTCTTGCTATTGATAAAATAGAGACACAGAGAGGTTCAATACATGCCCAAGGACACACAGAGAAGTAACCAGTAGAATTCGGATGTGAATCCAGCACGTCCAGCTCGAGTCCTCACTCTTGAGAACTATGTGATAGAGCCTCCCTTGCGTAAGCGGGGCTAAGCCCTACAGAATTAGAAACGTCCTTCCCACCTACCAAATCTGGATGTCTCATGGCTTCTTTTACTAAGCATTTGCATGTGGGGTATGGAATTTGACGCTAGAGCATGGCTAGAGAAATGTGCTGCCTTAATCTCTTCAACTCACTCTGGAGAAAGGACTGAAAAAGTACAGTGCAGTGGGGACCAGAATATTGGTGTCCTACTCTGGTATTACATAAGGATGACTAACTCAGGTATTGAGAAGTTTCCTGTGAACAGTCATGTTTGTCTTATTTCATTCATCTTATTTCACCTTTTTTTTTTTTGAGTTGGAGTCTCACTCTTGTTGCCCAGGCTGGAGTACAATAGCGCTACCTCGGCTCACCACAACCTCTGCCTCCAGGGTTCAAGTGATTCTCCTGCCTCAGCCTCCTGAGTAGCTGGGATTACAGGCATGCACCACCACGCCAGGCTAATTGTTTTGTATTTTTAGTAGAGACGGGGTTTCACTATGTTGGTCAGGGTGGTCTCGAACTCCTGACCTCAGGGGATCACCTGCCTCGGCCTCCCAAAGTGCTGGGATTACAGGCATGAGCCACTGTGTCTGAGCACACATTTTTTTTAAATTAAAAAAATTAAATTGATTTTTATTGTTTTCTTTTAGACACGGAATCTCGCTGTGTGGCCCAGGCTGGAATGCACTGGCTATTCACAAGTGTAATCATAGTGCACTGAAGCCCGTAACTCCTGGGCTCAAGTGATCCTCTTGCCTCAGCCTCCCAAGTAGCTGGGACTATAGGTATGCTACCATGCCCAACTAATTTTACATTTTGGAGATCAAACAATGGGATATTATTTGTAGGGGCTGACTATTCCCACTGTCAATCATTTTGGAGAAGGTAATTCAAAAATAAGCATTTAAATCAGTAGAAAAAGTTTTAATTTTGAGGGGTGCTGTCAGAGTTGGACCTAGACAAATACCTGGCCATTTAGGGGGCATCCCTTTGGTGGAGGTTGAACCAGCCTGCCGAAAGCTTGGTTGGGATTTAAGGATTGGGTTAGGCCATCGGGCTCCAAGGTCAATTCTTTGTATTACCTCTTGTATATAAATCTGTTTATTGCACAGATTTGTCCTTAACCTTCCAATCTTTTGTAAAGTTTTGTTAAAGGTCATGGTTAGGTATGATGACTCATCTCAAGGCCAGAGAAGAGATGGTAAAGGCCCCATCTATCTATCGTCCCCTTTCTCCATGCCTTTCCACAAAGAAGCAATTGAATTCCTACCTAGCACAGTGCATTCTTTCAGGTCGCTATGCTTTTTTTGGATGCTGGACGGAGGTCCCGTTTTTGACCTCCCTATCCACTTTTCTTTCAGTTACACTTTGCTGCCTGCAACTGGGACTTACACATTACTAAGGATTTTCCTCATGGCAATGTTTGTTACAAGGGAAACTGACCATCCAAAGAGATCCTGTTTTCAAATCCTCTTTCCACATCAACTGTACTTGAGGATGTACCTCTAATCAAGTAATTTCAGAAGAACATTTAGGTTATCCTGCTGGTAGCTCATTCCCAGGGTCTTTGGCAATGTAATCCTTTGTTCTTTGGACATTTTTGATTAACATCTATAGATTGAGTATATATCATGTATCAGGTATGGTTTAGGTGCTGGGGCTACAACAGTGAACAAGACCCTGAAATTCCTGCCCTCACAAAGGGTGAATGCTATTGGGAGAAATAGACAATAAATAATAATAATAAATAAAAATACACCACGCTAACAAGCAAGGCGATTTTGTACACTTAATGTTGGAAATAGATGTTCAGTGCCACAAGAAAAATCAGCCTGAGACAAAGGATCTTTCAGCAACACAATTTTTACTTCCTGGACTGCAGGAGGGTACCCTCGCTAGCCATCATGCCACGAGAGTACAATGAACAAAGGAAAACACACACATTTATCCCTTATGCTTTTGGGGTTGTCCTTACTGCTGTGTCTGATCTCCATTGGCTGGAGCCAGATCTCACAATCCAAACTAAAACCCGATTGGCTAACAACTTAAAACTTTATAAAACAGATAAAAGCAATGGAGAACTGGGACGTGCCTGTGGGCACGTCCAGCACAGATATCTTGGTTAAAGTTCAGGGACATAGAATATACTGGGTGCCTGTAAGCATGGCATGTCTAACAGCTACATGGATAGGGCTTAACAAAGTTATTAGCACACTTATGATTTAACAAGAAAGGAAACTTTAAAAAGAAACTTTTCTACTTCCCACAGGCAGTTGTGCACTGCACAAGTGTACACAATCTAGGGGGGCCATGACACGGTTGACATCAGAATTTTGTGTAGTGTTTATTTCTACAGTGTTCTTATAGATGATCTTGGGGAAGGGCATCTTTTTCTAATTTGCACAAAGGTGCTGTATGAGTTAACGGAGGCCTATTAGCAATGAGTGAACCTATTAGGGGTCTGTTGCTGACATTCAGGTAAGAGATGATGGTAGCTTGGTTTAGGAAGTGGCAGTGGAAGTCGAGGAAAGTCTGTGTTTAAATTCTGTATATATTTTGTAAACAGAGCTGGAAGGATTTGCTACTGGCTGGAGGCGGCATTTAAGAGAAAAAGTAGAATTAAGATAGCTATCAAAGTTTTTGGCCGAAGCAACTAGAAGCATTGAGTTGTCCTTTACTGAGGTAGGGAGGACTTCAGGAGGAGTTGGTTTGGGGTCAAAGATCAGTAGCTACACTTTGGATGCATTAAGGTTGAGATGTCTATTAAACAGTCATGTGGAGATGTCACATAGGTGGCTGGATATATGAGTCTGCAGGGAGAAACGTGTCCAGACTAAAGATATAAATTATATTATTTTAGGAGAGCAACTACGAGCCATAATTTGCTTTTAATGGATGACAAGGTTGGCAAATATGTTTCGTTTTTGTTTTTTTGCTTTTTTTTGAGATGGAGTCACACTCTGTCGCCCAGGCTGGAGTGCGATGCTGCGATCTCAGCTCGCTGCAACCTCCGCCCACCTGGGTTCAAGTGATTCTTCTGCCTCAGCCTCCAGAGTAGCTGGGTTAACAGGCACCTACCACCATGCCCGGCTAATTTTTGTATTTTTAGTAGAGACGGGGTTTCACCATCTTGGCCAGGCTGGTCTTGAACTTCTGACCTCGTGATCCACCTGCCTCAGCCTCTCAAATAATATTTATCCAATATTTGCAACAAGTTTCTCCCTATTATATAATTTTCTACCTTGTAATATAAACCAAATAAATACATTTGTTTTGACTTGTCATTCTGCCCTGAAAAAGTTTAAAAAATACTTTGAACACATCATTTCTGAAATCATTTGCTCTTATAAAATTAAAAGTGAGCCAAGTCTTTAAAAATTTAGCTTTAGAGAAAAGAGTAAATAGACTCCTCTCTAGTCATTGAATTTTCATGTAGGGAACTTAAACGTGACTGTATATGATAACTCATTGGAATTATTTTATGTGGCAAGAATGAGATTTACTGTGGATAGTACATAATGTCATTAATTACCATATGAATCTGTCAAACACTCAAGAGTTTTCAAAATTGGCAAAACAAAACTGTATAAAGTAAAATACGAATATTTTCCTAATCAAAAGAAACTGTTGCCAATTTCATCAGTATAACAATCTGTTAGCAACAGAGGGCAATTTGCAGGAATCAGCCATATGTGTACAGTTCACCAAGTCTTTATTATTGACAAGTAGATGATCTATTTGCAGATTTCCTGTAGTTTCTTGACCTGTGTTCTCTCATAGGCAGAAGGGAATTTCAGCCCCGACACACACAAGTTGATTGTCTGTGTGTATCAAAGTGCTTCCTAAAGGCCTTTCTCATTGATTTCTGGACTTTTAATATTTTTGTAATATTTTCACCTCTTTGGCCTGAACCTTGCACAATCAAGGGCAGTTAGGAAAGAGAATTGCCGCGGGCAACGTGATATGTTCCAGAATAACAAACTCCACAGAGATCGCACTTTCTGTGTAATGAGAAACCCAAACTAGCCGGGTGCGGAGGCTCACGCCTGAAATCCCAGCACTTTGGGAGGCGGAGGCAGGCAGATCACTTGAGGTCAGCTGTTTGAGACCAGCCTGACCAACATGGAGAAACCCTGTCTCTACTAAAAATACAAAATTAGCCAGGCGTGGTGGTGCATGCCTCTAATCCCAGCTACTCTGGAGGCTGAGGCATGAGAATTGCTTGAACCTGGGAGGTGGAGGTTGTGGTGAGCTGAGATCGCGCCATTGCATTCCAGCCTGAGAGCAAAACCCCATCTCAAAAACATAAAAAAGAAAAAAAGAAAGAAAGAAAGAAAGAAAGAAAGAAAGAAAGAAAGAAGAAAGAAAGAATCCAAGTTAATTTTTTTTTGTAACAAGTCTTGTTGGTTTCCATTCTTATCAATCCAAGTGTTCATGTATTGACATTGTTATTCTTTTGTTTTCAGTGGCAGTTCACTTATACTTTAAATTACGATGTGGTGCTTGAATAGCCCTGTATAAGTTGACTTAAAAAAAAAAACAACAACAACAGGCCAGGCACAGTGGCTCTCACCCATCATCCCAGCCCCTTGGGAGACTGAGGCGGGTGGATAGCTTGAGCCCAGGAGTTTGAGACCAGTCTGGGCAACACAGCAAAACCCTGTCTCTATGAAAAATACAACAAAAAAATTAGGCAGGCATGGTGGTGTGCGCCTGTAGTCCCAGCTGCTTGGGAGGCTGAGGTGGGCGGATAGCTTGAGCCCTGGAGGCGGAGGTTGCAGTGAGCCAAAATCACACCGCGGCACTCCAGCCTGGGCGACAGAGAGAGATCCTGTCTCAAAACAAACAAACAAAAACCAAAACAACTTTATTGAGATACAATTCACATATTATATAATTTATCATTTAAAGTGTAAAATTTAATGATTTTTCGCATTCTTACTAAATATGCATAGGGTTATGCAACCATCACCACGGTTTAGTTTTAGGATATTTTGATGCCCCTAACAAAGCCTAGTACCTATCAGCGGTCACTCTCCATCCTCTTTTTTCCCCACCAGCCCTAGGCCACCAGTAATCTCCTTTCTATTTCTGCAAATGTGACTATTCGGGATATTTCACATAAACTGAATCATAAAATGAGTGGTCTTTTGTCATTAGCTTTTTTTCCTCTTATCATAAAGTTTCAAATTCATCTATGTTGCAGCATTTATCAGTACTTCATTTATTGCAGAAAAATACTATATTGCATGAATATGCAACATTTTATTCATCCATTCATCAGTTGATAGGCCATTGGATTGTTTTTACTTTCCTATTATACATGTGCTAGTATAAACATTTGTACACAAGTCTTTATGGGCACATATGTTTCCATATTCTTTGGGGAATATACTTAGGTAGACTATACTTCAGGTAGAATTCCTGAGTCACAGGTTAGGTGCAGTGGCTCATGCCTGTAATCCCAGCACTTTGGGAGGCCGAGGCAGGTGGATCATCTGAGGTCAGGAGTTCAAGACCAGCCTGACCAACACGGAGAAACACTGTTTCTACTAAAAATAAAAAATTAGCCAGGCATGGTGGTACATGCCTGTTATCCCAGCTACTCGTGAGGCTGAGGGAGGAGAATCACTTGAATCCAGGAGGCAGAGGTTGCAGTGAGCCGAGATCACACCATTCCACTCCAGTCTGGGCAACAAGAGCGAAACTCTGCCTCAAAAAAAAAAAGAAAAAAAATTCTTGAGTCATAGGGTAACTTTAACTTTGTGAGGAACGGCCAACCCTGTTTTCCAATGTATAAACTGGCTTTTTAAATATTACCTGTACTGCTTCCTTCTCTGTTAAAGTGAATTTTTTCATTAATTTATGAATTTTCTATGTATCCTGCTGTTACATGTACACTTCCCACTTTGCAAAGTCGTTCCCTTAATCACGTTTTGTTAACATTTGAATGTCAAGAGTGCCTGTTTGCCTCAAATGAATCTTTCGAGAACTGTTTCATTCTTCTGAGGTTGCACAAAATTAATGTGGTTTAAAATTTTTAATTTAAATTTAATTTTATGTATTTGTGTTTTGAGTAGGTATTAGAGTGACCTGGTTGAAATTCTGGAAACACAATAAGATACATGATGTATGGTCTCCCTCCCACCTCTGTGCTTCAGATGCCCAATGTCCCTCCCTGGAGGCAACCAGTGTTACCTACTTCTGTGTGGTCTTCCAAGGAAGACGTTTTAATGAAGTTTTAATTTGAAGAGAGTAACTTAAAAAAATGTGCACGTGGGAATATAAGGGATTTGTTCTAAACTCCATTGGTTTGGTTCTTGAAAGTCAGAACAGCATGACTTTATTTCAAGGTTGAATAACAATAAAGAACTTACAAGTTTAATAATTGCCCTAAATAGCTTAAGGACATAGTCAAAACAGTTGACTTCTCTTTAACTCTTATTTCTACCCCAGGAACCAGTCCTTGATCCACCACCTTCTGGTTATTATTTCACTTTGTTCACATTCGGGAGACATGTAATAGGCTGGTTTTATCTTCTCTAACTACATTTCTGCTTCAGAGGCTTTACTTGATGGGAATCATCTTCAAAACTCTCCAAAGCTGGCTTCTGCCCAACTCACAGACTTCATCTCACACGTTGCTCTTTTCCCCTCTTTCACCAGTTCCAGGCACACGGACTTCCTGTCAGTTCTTGGTCAAGCAAGTTCTTGTCCACCTGAGGATCTGGACCTTGCCTGTTCTTCCCTCTGCCTGGAAGGCTTTCTTCTGCCTTCCATGCCTGGCTGCTTCCCCACCTTCCGACCTCACTTCAGACGTGATCTTCTCTGACCATCTTAGCTGAAGTCGGCGGCCTCTCCATTACTCTCCATTGCACTAAACAGTTACTTACATTTCTTTTATCTAGAACTTACTATAGTTATTATGTATTTATTAGTTCACTGTCTGGAATCATCTACTCTAGAACGGTCTACGATCTAAAACCAGGATGGGCAAACTACAGCCCAAACTTTGTTTTTGCAAAGCTCTGGAGGTAAGTATTGCTTTACTTTTTTTTTGAGATGGAGTCTTGCTGCATCACCCAGGCTGGAGTGCAATGGCATGATCTTGGCTCACTGCAACTTCTGCCTCCTGGGTTCAAGCCATTCTCCTGCCTCAGCCTCCAGAGTAGCTGAGATTACAAGTACCTGCCACCATGCCTGGCTAATTTTTTGTATTTTCAGTAGAGATGGGGTTTCACCATGTTGGTCAGGCTGGTCTCCAACTCCTGACCTCGTGATCTGCCCGCCTCGGCCTCCCAAAGTGCTGGGATTACAGGTGTGAGCCACAGTGCCTGGCCTGTTTTACATTTTTAAAGGATTGTTTAAAATTTGTTTTAAAAAATGCTAAGAAGATTGTGCAGCAGAGATTTTGTGTGGTCTGCAAAACCGTTTACTCTCCAGTCCTTTACAGAAAAATGTGCTAATCCCTAGGCTAAAACAATGGTCCCCAAAGTGTGGTATGTACATTCCAAAGATTGTGCAAGATAATTCAGTAGGCTCTTAATTGTTTATTCTTTTGCATTCATTTATTGTATTTGTTTTATAATGCACAAAATTTTTAGTATAGTAATCGATGCATAAAATTTATAAATTACTATATAGATACATATTTTGGGAATGATGCTCAAAAAATTTTTATAATGCACTTTATGATAAAAATGTTGGCAGCAACTGGGGTTAAAATACAAAATTTATGAGGACAAACGCCATATTCTCTTCTTTCATATTCCCACCATCTAATACACACTCAACACAATATTTTCTGAATAAATGATAGCAGTAGACTTACCATTTATTGAACACACATTAACTAAGCTCTTGGAATGTAATATCTTCTTTAATAATCAGAACTACCCTATGAGTTAGGTCTTGTTACTTTTATTTTACAAATGAGGAAACTGAGGCCCAGAGAGATCAAACAACTTCCTGAAGCTCACATTACTCATAAAAGTTGGAGTCTCTGAAGCCAGTGTTTTTAACCACTAATTTCATTACTTTTTACTCCTTATGTGTATCAGAATGCAATTACATTTTGAAACCATGTGTGTCTTGATGATGAAGACATATTGACTTGGAATGGGGTAATCAAGTTTCCCATAGCAGTAAGGGAAAATGCAGAAGCGCACTTATCCCATATTTCTAATAGGATAAGTCACTTTCAAGGTTTTTTTTTTTTTTTTTTTTTTAACTCTTGTAGTCGGAATTAAGAAACCTGTGTTTAAGTATGGTTCCGCAAATCATTCAACCCCATTAAGATCAATTTCTCATCTATAAAATGGAGCCAATAGTAATGTTAATCTCAGAGGTGGTTTCCAAGGTTATGCACATGTGAAAGTGATTTGCATATTAAGGTCTATAACAGCGGTCCCAACCGTGTTGGGTGCCAGGAACTGGTTTCACGGAAGACAATTTTTCCATGGACGGTGGGGTGATGGGGAATGGGAGTGGGGTGGAAGGGTGAGTGGGAGGGGGATAGGGATGGTTTCAGGATGAGACTGGTTCACCTCAGATCATCAGGCATTAGATTCTTATAAGGAGTACACAATCTAGATTCTTCGCAGGTACAGTTCACAATAGGGTACTCGGTCCTGGGAGAACCTAACGCTGCCGCTGATCTGACAGGAGGCGGGGCTGGGGGGGGGATCGTGGGGGTGGGGGGTGGGGAACCCGGCCTTATGGGACTAGTATTTGGGAAGAAACACCCCTGTTCTATAAAATTAGTATTTTTTATTAGTCTTTCTTCTCTAGTCATATATAACAACGTAGAGGCATATTTATCTCCCTTAGTTTTATTACTGTAACACGCTCTGCTTAACAAACCAGTTGGTTAACTATTTTAAGGAAAGCATCATCATTCTGGCATAGGAAGGATTCAAAACCCAAGTCTAAATTTGGCATTTGGTTCCTGGGCTTCTTAAACACTCCAGTCTACTTGGTCTTAAGTGCACATGACTACTCTCTGCAATGCAGATTTGAAAGTGAAAACAGTAGCATTTATTAGCATTTCCTTTACCCACAGGATTGGAACATGAAGAACACATGCTTTAGTTGTCATATTCATCAACATTACAGTTAAACTAGAAGCTACTATTTCGATTTTGCCAGTGCAACTCCTACATGTCAGTCTTAAACTTAAAAACAAAAAAAGTCCTGAGCGGGGCGAGGTGGCTCATGCCTGTAATCCCAGCACTTTGGGAGGCCAAGGCAGGCAGATCACAAGGTCAGGAGTTCAAGACCTGCCTGACCACCATGGTGAAACCTGTCTCTACTAAAAATACAAAAATTAACCAGGTGTGGTGGTGCATGCCTGTAATCCCAGCTACTCAGGAGGCTGAGGCAAGAGAATCACTTGAACCCTGGAGGCGGAGGAGATTGCACCACTGCACTCCAGCCTGGGTGACAGAGTGAGACTCCATCTCAAAAAAAAAAAAAAATCCTTCAAGTTTTCTTTTATTTTTAAAAACCATAGCTTTTTAAGCTCATTTTATAGTAAATTCTAAAATAAAACCCAAAGCATGTATCACAGTTTCACTTCAAATAATATAACTTACACATTTTAAACCTGAGCTCCTAAGGCCGTAAGCTCAATCTGAAGTCAAAACTTTCTACAAGAAAACGAGTCACGTTGATCATTCCAATGGAGTTCTGAAATTTTTGCCATAGACCCTTCATCTTTCCCTTCCCTACAAGTGCCTGCTGGCTTCTCTTCCACAAGGCCTTTTCGCAGTAGAATCAAGGTCATGTCTTTCTCTTATCATTTGCCTTTGTGTTGCCTCCAGTTTTAAGGCCTTATTTAGAAATTCCCAATACGTGGACCATGTTTACCAAAACTTGTAAATATTTGTAAACCTGTTTCCTCTAAACAGTCGTAACAATTATTGGCACATGGTCCATTTAGCAATTAACCATGGTCTGCCCTGTGACACATTTTCTCTCCTGACTTTAGCCATTATTTCAACATTTCTTTGCTATTTAATTTTATAGGAATGTGTCTTGTTTTCTCTAACTGCATTTCGGGATCTTTAAAGGCCAGGTCTACTTGTTCACTTTTATTTTTATTTATTTTTGAGACTAGTCTTGCTCTATCACTCAGGCTGGAGTGCAGTGGTGTGATCTTGGCTCACTGCAACGTCTGCCTCCCAGGTTCAAGCAATTCTCCTGCCTCAGCCTTCTGAGTAGCTGGGGTTACAGGCACATGCCACCATGCCCAGCTAATTTTTGTATTTTTAATAGAGACGAGGTTTCACCCTGTTGGTCAGGCTGGTCTCGAACTTCTGACCTTGTGATCCACCTGCCTCAGCCTCCCAAAGTGCTGGTATTACAAGCATGAGCTGCCATGCCTGGTGTAATTTTTAATTTAAAAAAAATTAAGAAAATACTTTTTGTAGAGATGGAGTCTTGCTATGTTGCCTAAGCTAGTCTTGAACTCCTGACCTCAAGCGATCCTCTTGCCTCAGCCTTTCAAAGTCCTGGGATTACAGATGTGAGCCACTGCACGCAGTCCCATTAGCTTATTTTTGAATTCCACAGCATGGAGCAGAATTCCTGACAATAGCAGGGTCTCTGGTTACCAGACCTGAGTTTCAAATCCAGCTCTATTCTTTACTATTTGTGTGACCCTAGTCCATTTACTTACCTTCATGACCCTTTTTCCTCATCTGGAATGGGAATGGTAATTCTACCCTCTGTGGTCACAACTGAATTATAGGATTGTACAGTGGGCCCGGCTTGAAGCATCAGTGGTTCCAGGGCTGCCATCCATTCAAACCACTATGTGCATGGCACTGCATGGCTGGGGGGCCTGGTACATACTAGGCACTCCATAGAGGGCAGTTATTGCTATCGCTGAATCTCATTCACTTGATTAACCAAGCATAAAGAAGATATGCCCATGGACCGGTGTGGTGGCTCACGCCTGTAATCCCAGCACTTTGGGAGGCCAAGTCAGGTGGATCATGAGGTCAGGAGTTCAAGAGCAGCCTGGCCAACATGGTGAAACCCCGTCTCTACTAAAAATACAAAAATTAGCTGGGTGTGGTGGTGCATGCCTGTAACCCCAGCCAGGCAGGAGGCTGAGGCAGGAGAATCGTTTGAACCAGTGAGTCGGAGGTTGCAGTGACCCAAGATCACACCACTGCACTCCAGCCTGGCGGCAGAGCGAGACTCCGTCTCAAAAAAAAAATAAATAAATAAAGAAGAAGAAGAAGTAGAGGAAGACATGCTTAGCAGAGGCAAAGTTGAACCATGTGTAAGTTGTTGGCAGCAAAAGAGCTACTTTTGCCTCAAGGCCTCTTGAAGCTACACAGATTCAAATTCTCCTTAGGGACAAGTCAGTCATTTATGAAGCTGTAACAGCTATTGTGTCAGTAAATTCTTTTAAATAAACAGTTCTAATCTCCTTCCTATGGTAGAAAGGTTGGAACGTGAGAAAGAAATGAGCTACCATGTTATCCTGATCCTCTGACCCTTGGATTCTCTTCTCCAGTCTGTCCTTGCGAGTAGACAGATGTCAACTGGTATTACCCAGCAAAGATGGACACAGGCTTACAGTGAGTTTGGGCATTTTCAGATATTTTGAAATGTGAGGGCATCCAGATTCTTAATCCGATTTTTATGGTTGGCAATTGATTTTAGTTTATAGCAGCAAAAAAGAATGTAATTTGGATAGGATGAAAGAAGGAAACAGAAAAATTTAAGGCCTGGTGAATGAAGTATCTGAACCTCCAGCTAGATTTTTAGTAAGCACTGGGCTTGTGATGGGTACTGGTTTAAAGCCCTAAAGACGGTCTTGGTTTAAAGGAAAGAACATGCCCTTGAATAATTATTCAGGGTCAAGGAATGAGAGGTGTTGGTGAAACAGGCAGAGTGAGTACGTGCGGTATTAGATTAATGTCACATCATTGCAATCTATGGAAGAACCGTAATGTTGTTATGCAGTTGCTAAGGGCAAATTACAGGAAAAATGTTAGCTGGTTAATAGAATCATGTAGTGATAATAGAGCTGAAGACACTTTCAGAGGTGATCCGCCCAGCTCTCTCTCTGCAGGTAAGGGAATGTCTCAATCATCCAGGACAGATGTTGACATCTCAAAAAGCTCACTAAGCATAGAGAGTCCTCCACATTTTGGGGTAGCCCATCTGATTGTTTTATCATCAGAAGGTTAAAAAAAGTCTCATCCTTACCCCGTCTAAAACTCAGATGGGTTAGGTTTTTGTTTTCTTTTACACAATCAACCACAGACTGTTGCTTGAGGTGAGGGTGTCACGTAAATGAACAATGAAGAGTAAGGACCACTCGGCTTTCTTCCTGTACGCCTTTTTTGTCTCGGAGAACCAGTGAGGTTCATTCACTCCACAAAAATTTATCCACAGTACCAAGCTCTGTGGAGCTAAGGATGAAGGAATGAATAAAATGGAATCCCTGCCCTCAATCCATTTTAGTCCTGTGGGATGGGGTCAGACAAGTGGAGAGATAATATTTACCAGATAGTGTGGTAAGTATAATAATGCTTTTTATAAACATGAGAGTGTTTATCACATGCTGGGAATTGAGGAGTAAGTTCTGATTTTTTTCTTTTCTTAGCCAAATTCCTATCTAAGGGGTCTGAAGAGTCATACCCTACAAACAATACATTCTCTTCAGATGGGTTTTATTTAAGCCTATACATCATGACTTGCGTTCCAATCTGACTCTTGCATAACATTACATGCCAAAGAAGAAAATAAAAATATTTTACTCCAAAACATGTTTCTTTGTCATATTTTGGAAATGGCCCTGCAAATTCTTCTTTGTGGGGGAAAATCTGCATCTGTAAAGAATCTCTAGTAACATAGCTAGATCTTTTTCTTCCAGGACCTCCTCATCCTAAAGAGGTCAACTGAGAGTCTAGCACCCTATTTTTTTTTTTTTTTTTTTTGAGATGGAGTCTTACTCTGTCACCCAGGCTGGAGTGCAATGGTGTGATCTCCACTCACTGCAACCTCCGCCTCCCGGGTTCAAGAGATTCTCCTGCCTCAGTCTCCTGAGTAGGTGGGATTACAGGCGTGTGCTACCACACCCGGCTAATATTTGTATTTTTAGTAGAAATGAGGTTTCACCATATTGGCTAGGCTGGTCTTGAACTCCTAATTTCAAGTGATCCGCTGGCCTTGGCCTCCCAAAGTGCTGGGATTATAGGCATGAGAACCACAGCAAGCCCTTTCGAGTCTAGCACCTTTTAAAGGTCTGAGTAGGAAACATTTGTCATCTATTGTCTCTAAGGGCAGCCACTGTGAGACTTCAAAAGAACCTTGGTCTCCACAATCTTTTTTCTTAACCTGAACATGAAATTGACCTATAGCCCACCCCCACCTGCCGGTTGTCCCGCCTTTCTGGACCAAGCCAATGTATTTCTTAAAGTTATTTGATTGATGTCTCATGCCTTTCTGATCACCTTCAGCATATGTTCTCAGGATCTCCTGAGGGATGTGTCACAGGCCATGGTCACTCATATTTGGTTTAGAATAAATCTCTTCAAATATTTTACAGCTTGACTGTTTTCAGGGACAATAATTGTGCTCAATGCTTCAGGCATATCATCCCATTCATTCTCACAACTCCCTTGACACAAACTTATAATTGCAAAATGACCTGCTAAGTGCAACCTTTTCTTTCTGTTTGGAACTTACTGTAGTTTTATAGTTTTGGGGTTTTTTTTTGGTCTGGTTATTTTTTATTTATATTTGCTTCTTTTGTTGCCTTTTTAGTTTTATTTCTGTGGTTGGAACTTTATGGCACATTTTAAATTCTTCCTGCCAATGGCTTAGCGTGAATTGATGATCAGTGCTGCTAGTTTTGCTTGTGAGATGTAAAGGAAGTTTTTGAGTCTTTAGAAATCCCTTTTCCCCCTCAAATTTATAGGCTTTCAAGACTGTTGTTTCTGTGGGTTTCAAAATCCTATTCTGGCAGTCAAAAACTTTCTTTCTCTTTGCATTTCTGCAGTAATTCTAATTCTCCCTAAGGCAGATGGAATCCTCTGGTTGAAGAGGGGAAATGTCATATGCAAGCGAGGAAGAAAAATGAAAGAGAACATGTTTTAACATATCATCAACTCTCTTTTGCAAAATAAATGGACACACACAGATATTTACATAGTTATTCACACTAGGAGTCACTGCACATTCTCATACAAAGATATTACGTCTTAACTGGAGATGATTCTTTTTTTTCTTTTTTTTTTTGAGACGGAGTTCCACTCTGTTGGCCATGCTGGAGTGCAATGGCACAACCTCGGCTCACTGCAACCTCCATCTCCCGGGTTCAAGTGATTCTCCTGCCTCAGCCACCCGAGTAGCTGGGATTACAGGCATGTGCCACCATACCCGGCTAATTTTGTATTTTTAGTAGAGATGGAGTTTCTCCATGTATTTTTAGTAGAGACGGAGTTTCTCCATGTTGGTCTGGCTGATCTTGAACTCTTGACCTCAGGTGATTACCCACCTCAGCCTCCCACAGTGTTGGGATGACAGGCGTGAGCCACCGCGCTTGGCCCTGGAGATGATTCTTAAACTTGCAAAATATAGATTACTTCTAATTGTATCATGTCAGGCATCAATATACTGGGTAAGGATTTTTTTCTCCCCCTGTAATTTTTTCCTATGTTGTTGAACCCATTGAACTATAAAATCCTATACGAAGTTGTTCCTTTATATAAATTAGTTAATTTTCGATATTAATTGCAGCTTTCATAAAATAATAACAGGCACTTGTGGCTATTCTGCATTTCTGCACGGGACTCCCGGCATATCTATACCACACATATGTATGATGATTGTTCTCTAAAGTTGTAATTATGCTGATGTTAATGATCCAGAAGGATCATAAAGATTGTCTCTGATTACATTTACCAGCAAATACAAAGACAGTCTTTTTCCTCCTTGGGTATATTTAATGGCAAATGGTCTGAAGGATGCAGACAGCTGTGAGGGCTGATTTGGAAAGTCTGTTGCCTGAGTAGAGTAGAAATTCACCACTGGGGAAAGAAATGCTTCCCGATTGCTTTTATTGTATTACTGACCCATCACATATGGTCAGGCTTCCAAGCTGAGAACCTGCCAAACTAGCCACCAAAATAATTCGTCTGGCTCCTGAAGCTCACCTTTTGTGTAAATGCAAATGTGATCCCAGGGTGTATTAGTTAGCAAGATGGCCATCAGGTGGGACAGTTGGTGTCCTGTGCCCTCCTCGGCCCATGGCTTTGAATGGGACTTTCTGGCTATTAAGGTTCTTGAATGCAGTTCCCTCCTGAGCTTGGACAGAGGGTAAGAGGCCAAATGGAAATATATTCTTTCAGCTTCCTTGGAAATGCACTCATTGATCTCTCTCAATCTTTGGTGGGATATTTTTTCTTCCTGGATGTTCTTCCAGGAACAAATCTGGGAACCCCTTGCAGGGACACAATGCAGCTGTGTGCACACCTGGATGCCTTCGAGAATGAGTTAGGGAGAGAACAGTTAGGCAGTACCCCTTTCCCTCCTGAAGTCCAGAATGCGTCCATATATATACATTTCTCTCTGCTTCTCTGTGCCCTTTTTGTCTTTCTCTGTTTGTCATTCTCCCCTTCTCTCATTCTTTCCCTCGTCCCCTCCCCCAGCACCTGATAATCACATTACAGGATGGAGTGGAAATACGTTTGCACTCCAGGCAGCATGAGAAACAGCAGATGTACTACAGATGGGGCGGGAGAGTTCCAGTGCACACTGCATTGTACAAAGAATGCATAGGGCAGGCTAATTGTTACTATCATTACGATTTATTAAAATGTACCCTAACAGCAATGCAGACTGTATTGTCATTGACCTGGTGACTTCACATTTCAAGTGGACAAACAGGCCTTTTTAGACCTAAGATATTAAGCACCTAACAAGACATATAAGGACATTATTCCAGTCCCAAATAAAAGCAATATCAAGAAAAGTTTCATTTTCCCTCTGATTGTTTCTGGATTTGTTCTCTTTTCTTTGGTGGAAAATGATGGTGCTACCTACAGTTAGATCTGCCTGCCTCTGAGTGGTGCTGCAAAACTCTGTTAGCTGTTTATTTGGATTCTTGATGCCCTAGGAGCCTGTGGTCCTGTTGGTGTGAACTGTATTAGGAAGAGAGGAGAGATAAAAGATGGAAATGGATATCTGTCTGTCTACCCATCTATCTGTCCATCTATCTGTCTATCTATCTATCTATCTATCTATCTATCTATCTATCTATCTATCATCTATCCATCTATTTATCTATCATCTATCTATAATCTATTTTTCTATCCATCTATCAGTTTACCTATTATTTATCTATCATCTATCTGACTATGTGTCATCTTCTATTATCTATCAATCATCTATCTGTTGTCTTCTATAATCTATCATCTATCTATCTATCTATCATATATCCATCTATCTATTATCTATTATCTATCTATCATCTATCTATCTACCTATCCATATATCATTATTTATCCTCTTCTTCTTCCATCTATGTATTATCTATCTATCTATCATCTATCCATCTATCTATCTATTATCTATCATCTATCTATCTATCTATCTTCTATTATCTATCTATAGATCTATCCATCTACCATCTATATATCCATCTATTTATCTATTATCTCTCATCTATCTATCATCTATTTGCCTATCCGTCTATCTGTCTACCTATTATCTATCTATCCAACTATCTATCTATTATCTATCTATCATCTATCATCTATCATCTGTCTGCAAGGAGAAAGAGAGACCAAAGAGAATGCAGGGTGACCGGAAGGTAAGTAGAAAAGGGATTGAAATCGTTGTTAACAGGAATTAGAAGGTACAGCTTTCCCAGTCTATAGCATAATTCCATTTTGGCCAGGTAATCACCATGCTGACACTAGGCTATAATTTCTCTCCTGAAGCACAAAAGGAAGTGAAGTCTTCACAAGCACTGCAAGGCTGTGAGTTAGGAATCAGGAAGCAAGACGCTCCTTCTGCTCCTGCTGGAGGCTTGAGTTGCTCCTGAAATGTGACTGTGGCATCCCCGAGAACAAGGCATGCTGCAGAATTGCACAGTCTAGGTGCCGTACTTCAGCTGGCAAAGCTCCCACATCTGCCTCAGACTCCTTGTCCTGCCACTCAGGCTCTGGACAGTGACACTAAAACCTTGCTCTGTATGGCAATTTGTCTGAAAAGTAGCTTTAGAACTGTACCAGCTTTATGGTTCAGCAATCGGAGCATTTAGGCAAAATCTGGAATCCAGCCATTAAGAGATCTGCCAGGGAAAAAAATGACAGTAAAATCAAATTTCAAATCAGCATCACTCACCATATGGGAACAGCAAATTCAGCAAAAGGGAAGGCAATGCTGCCATTCACCTTCAAAGCTAAATATTTACCTTAGATCAATTTCAACCTCAAATTAATTTGAATTTCCTTATGTCTGGTTACATCTGAAATGAAGTAGTTTGCAATAGGCTTGTTAGATTTTTCTTTCCTTATAGAATTCTTTTTTTTCAGAGAGACAATGCTCACTTATGAGGTCATTTTTGTCACAGGAATGGTACAGCCTAGAGTGATTCCCAACATTTTTTGGCATGAGTCACCTTTTTCTTTTCCTAGCAAGTTTAACTTTATTGAGTTTAACTTCATGAAATTAGCATACCAATCAATTTTAATTACTGAATTAACCCAATGTAAATACATGTTTATTTAATACACCATTAATTTAAACACAGCTTTTATGAGACATAATTTAAAATATCACAAAGTGCAATTATTAATGAAGAATGGCTTTAGAGTTGCTTCAAGTTTGACCTGACTCTTTAGTCAGGTGTTGCCTAGAAACTCAGATTTGCCTTGCCCTGTTTCCTCTATTCCTTTTCTCTGGCAGATACCTGGACATTTGCTGATCTTCCATACTATTCCATCACATCCTATCCAGAGTGGCTGTTTGTTAACATCAAACCTTTGAGAGATTCCCACATGTCAGTTGTTACTTGAGTCATTTGTTGACTGAGGAAATGTATACATGTATAAAATTACTGTAAAGTTGGGAATGCTTTTTTTGTTTTTCTGTTTGTTTGTTTGTTTGAGACAGAGTTTCTGTCTTTTGCCCAGGCTGGAGTGCAGTGGTGCAATCTTGGCTCACTGCAACCTCTGCACCTCGGGTTCAAGTGATTCTCCTGCCTCAGCCTCCCGAGTAGCTGGGATTACAGGTGCCCACCACCATGTCTGGCTAATTTTTGTATTTTTAGTAGAGAAAAGTAGAGAATAGCCCTGTAGGTTTTTTCCTTTTTAAAGATGGGATTTTGCCTTGTTGGCCAGGCTGGTCTTGAACTCCTGACCTCAGGTGATCCACCCGCCTCAGCCTCCCAAAGTTGCTGGGATTACAGGTGTGAGCCACAGTGCCAAGACTAGGAATGCCTTTCTTGATCACAATAGTGACACATATTTGAAAGTAGTGGAAAATATATGGGTGAGATCTGTCACTCAGTCTAATGATAATGATTGGGGAGCATGCAGATTCACAAACACTTTATAATAATGCCAGACCCCAGAAGGTAACCACTCCTGCAGGAGTCTGAGGAAGAAGAGCAGTTTTAGCTGGATGTCTAGGGAAGATTCCGCTGGTGAAACTGCATCTGATCTTGGTGCTGTCAGCTCTCCCTGTTTTGAAATTTTGCAGTATAAGAATGTAGATATGGGAGGCCAAGGTGGGCGGATCACGAGGTCAGGAGCTTGAGACCAGTCTGGACAACATAATGAAACCCCGTCTCTAATAAAAAATAAATCCCAAAATTATCCAGGTGTGGTGGTGTGCGCCTGCAACCCCAGCTACTCGGGAGGCTGAGACAGAATTGCGTGAACCTGGTGGAGGTTGCACTCCAGCCTGGGCAACAGTAGGAGACTCCGTCTCAAAAACACCACCGCCACCACCAACAACAAGATTGTAGCTGAAGGGCCAAGTGCGGTGGCTCGCACCTGTAATCTCAGCACTTTGGGAGGCCATGGCTGGTGGATTACCTGAAGTCAGAAGTTCAAGACCAGCCTGGCCAACATGATGAAACCCCATCTCTACTAAAAATACAAAAATTGGCCAGGTACAGTGGCACATACCTGTAATCCCAGCTACTCAGGAGGATGAGGCAGGAGAATCACTTGAATCCAGCAGGCAGGAAAAAAAAAAGAATGTATCTGAAGGCATCACACTGTCAGATTGCCAGGCAGTGACCAGGAGCTGGTGCTAGTCTCAGCAGAGCTGCTACTGGGGAAAGGATGGTTGTTCTACTGCTCAAATGTGACTCTAGTTGGTATTTGAATTTGAGGGACATAGGAACGTCTCCCTCAGGAAGTCTTCCTAAATGCATTTCCTCCCCACCAGCCTCCTGCCATAGACTCTCTCCTCTTTAAGGCAGACCTCATCCCCCTATTGTATCATGAGCTCTCTATGAGGACAGAGCAGGACCTTTCTTCACAGAAGAAAGTCTTATGGACCTTGGGAGTGGTTAGAAGAAAGCACAGCAATTTCCCACCCACCCCATTCCTTTCAATGGCAAAAACAACAATGACTTTTGCACCAATCTAATGTTTATATTTGGCTTAATAGCAAGGTCTAGCTAGATATGTATAGAAATGTGTTGCTCAGAATAAGATGGAGCTCTTTGTCTGAGTCTAGATAGCCGTGGATGCCCTGGGGTCACAGAGGAGCTTCCAGCATCCGAGCCTGATCCACGTGATACCGTTGGTTGGAACGTGCTTGACTCAGCTGCACTGTTTCCATTTCTTGCCCTGGAAATGGGAATTTGGACCTGAGAGGCAGAGAGTCTGGGAGTTTTCAGAGCTGAGTTGCATGGACGGCAGCTTTCTAAAGAAGAGGATCATGTACTTTAACTCATCTGTCCGTTCCATGAGCTGCTACAGGACCTTTCCAATGATATCTCACTCCTTTTTCCCTTAAGTTAGCCAGATGTGAGTTCTGTTGTTTGTAACTTCCCCCAAAACTTTAATTATTATGTAAGTCTCTAGGACAGGGCAGTAGACTATCCTGTTTTAGACTGTAAATTAAATCCACTGAGAATTTTTTTTTTTTCCTGGATGAAGTCTTGCTGTCGCCCACCCTGGAGTGCAGTGGGGCAACCTCGGCTCACTGCAACCTCCACCTCCCGGGTTCAAGCAATTCTCCTGCCTCGGCCTCACAAGTAGCTGGGATTACAGGTGTGTGCCTTCACACCAGCTAATTTTTGTATTTTTAGTACAGACAGGGTTTTACCATGTTGGCCTGGCTGATCTTGAACTCCTAACCTCATGATCTGCCCTCTTTAGCCTCTCAAAGTGCTGGGATTACAAGAGCGAGCCACCATGCACAGCCCCACTGAGAATTTTAAGGATTCTTAAAATTAAGAGTTGCAGCTCACATATGCCTTAGGAGGTTGTGGGATTTGGACTATCCCAGTGAGAATCTGAATAAATACTTACACAGTCCAAGACCAACCTTGTATTTTCTTAGGGCTGGGTGGGGAAGGGCTGTGCTTTCTTCTAACCACTTCTAACTTCCATAAGACTTGCTTCTGTGCAGAAAGGTCCTGCCCTGTCCTTGTGGAGAGCTTATTTAATGACTTGGCATCATGAAACTTGACCATCTGTCTTAATGCCACTTTTATAGCAGGACACTGCTTCTTGTTTCCTCCCTTAACCATCAGGGCTGGTTTTAGGAGGAATGAGTAAACAAAAGAAATTGGTGCTCTATTTAAAGCACTGATTTTATGAAATTTTTAAAAAAATTATTTATTTATTTGTTTTATTTATTTATTTTTATTTTTTGAAAGAAAGAAAAAGAGAGGAAAGAAAGTGAGAGTGAAAGAAAGAAAGAAAAAGAATGTATGAGAGAAAGAAAGAGGAAGAAAAAGAGGGAGAGAGAACAGGATTCTTGTTCTACT
>CAUYLG010020914.1:0-96757 GCA_963573385.1 Cacajao melanocephalus | reverse complement strand
AGGTTAGATCATTTACATTCAATGTTATTCTTAAGTAAAGACTTAACTCTTGCCATTTTAAAATTTGTTTCCTGGTTATTTTGTAGTCTTCCCTTCCTTCTTTTTTTATTTCCAGCCTTCATTTTCCTTGGTGATACAATTTAATTTCTGGCTTTTTATTTTTTGGGTATCCATTGTATACGTTTTAGATCTAAGGTTACCATGAGGCTTGCAAATACTATCTTACAAGTCTAAACTAATGACATAAACTAATGACAACTTAACACTGATTTCATAAACTCTACCCTTTAACTTAATCTCCCTGCTTTTTAACTTTTTATTATTTATTTATGTCTTATCTTATTGTTTTGGTCTTGAAAAATTATTGTAGTTACTGGGAATGTCCAAGACTTACTGATATGTACAAAAGTCAGATGATTTCTTCTTGCTTATTGATATCTTTTTCTTTCAGATTGAGGAACTCCCTTTAGAAATTTTTTTTTTTAAGAACAGTTCTGGTATTGATGAAATCCCTCAACTTTTGTATGTCTGGGAAAGTTTTTATTTCTATTTCATGCTTGAAGGATATGTTCACTGGATATTTTATTCTAAGGTAAAAATTTTTTTTTCTTTTAGCACTTTAAATATGTCATGCCGGTCTCCCCTGGTGTGTAAGGTTTCCACTGAAAAATCTGCTGCCAGATACGTTAGAGCTCTATTGTACATTATTTTCTTTTCTATTTGTCTGAGGATTCTTTCTTTATCCTTGACCTTTTGGAATTTGATTATTAAATGTCTTCAGATAGCCTTCTCTGGGTAAATCCTCTGCTTGATATTCTATAACCTTCTTGTACTTGAATGTTGATCTCTTTCTCTAGGTTTGGGAAATTCTCTGATAGTATTCCTTTGAATAAACTACCCCAATCTCTTTCTCTGCCTTCTCTTTAAGACAAGTAACTCTTAGATTTGCCCCCTTTAGGCTATTTTCTAGATTTTGTAGGTGTGCTTCATTTTTTAAATATTCTTTTTCCTTTTGTCTCCTCTCATTGTGTATTTGCAAATAACTCAGCTTCAACCTCACTAATTCTTTGTTCTGCTTGATCAGTTCTGCTATTAAGAGACTCTGATGCATTCTTCAGTGTGTCAATTGCATTCTTCAACTCCAGAATTTCTGCTTGACTCTTTTTAATTATTTTAATATCTTTGCTAACTTACCTGATAGAATTCTGAATTCCTTATCTGTGTTGTATTGAATGTCTGTGAGTTTCTTTAAAACAGTTATGTTGTATTCTCTGTTTGAAAAGTCACATATCTTTATTTCTCCATGATTGGTTGCTTTTGATTTACTTATTTCATTTGGTGAGGTAATGTTTTCCTGCATGGTCTTGATGTTTGTGGTTGTTCATTGGTGTCTGGGCATTGAAGAGTTACATATTTATTGTAGTCTTCTCAGTCTTGGCTTTTGTGTACCCATCTTTCTTAGGAAGCCTTCTTAGGTATTTGAAGGGACTTGATCCATAAGCCCAATAATGCTGTGTTCTTGCAAACTCATAGAGGTACCACTTTGGCAGTCTTGGATAAGATTTGGAAGAATTCTCCAGATTATCGGGCAGAGACTCTTTTTCTCTTCTCTTACTTTGAACTAAACAAACAGAATCTCTCTCTCTCTTTCTCTGTGCTGAGCTACCTGGAGCTACGAGCAGGATGATGCAAGCACTTCTGTTGCCACCACCACTGGGACTGCATTGGGTCAGAACTGAAGACGGTACAGCACTGGGTCTTACCAAGGGCCCTCTGTAACGCTAGCTGGCTACTGCCTGTTCACTCAAGGGCTTCGGGCTCTGCAATCAACAACTGGGAAAGCCAGCCAGGTCTATGTCCTTCCCTTAAAGGCAGTGAGTTACCCTAGGCCCCAGGCAGTCCAGCAATGCTGTCTGGGAGTCAGGGACTGGCGTTCTGTTCTTCTGCGGCTAAGCTGATCCTCAAACCCCGCAGGACAAAGTCCTTCCTGCTCTGCCCTCCCCTTTCCACAGGCAGAGCAGTTTTCCCTTGTGGCCACCACCACCACAGGCCCATAGGGAATATAGCCGGGCCACCACTGATGTTAACTTAAAGCCCAGGGTCTCTTCAGTCAGCATATGGTGAATGCCACCAGGCATGGGACTCACCCTTCAAAGCAGTGGGTTCCCCTCTGGCCTAGGGCAGGTACAGAAATGCTGTCCAAGATCCTAGACCTGGACTCTGGGACCCCAATAGTCTGCTTGGTGCAGTATCCCCACTGTGGCCTAGCTGGTACTTAGGGTGCAAGAGTTTTCCATCTGCTTTTCTCATCAGGAGTCTCTCACTATAGCTACCACAACTGGTAATCTCACTTGAAGCCAGCAAGTCTCAGAGTCTCACCCAAGGCTCATGGTGTACTACCTGGATATCACTATTGGTTATTCAGGAACCAAGGGCTCTTTAGTTGGCAGGCAGTGAATCCTGCCAGGACTAGGTCCTTCCCTTCAAGGCAGTGGGTTTCTTTCTGGCCCAGGCTGCGTCTAGAAATGTCCGGGAGCTGGTGCCTGGAAAGGTGGCCTCATGGCTGGGCAGAGTTCCCTATCCCTCTGCCTAGTTCCCTACCTTATTATGGTAGAACTGGTATCCCAGATGCATGGCAAGTCCTCCTTCCTCTTCACTGTCCTCGCCTCAAGCAGAAGGAAGGAGACACTCTTGTTGCTGTGAGCTCCGCTGCCTGGGGCTGGGGGAGGGGTAGTGCAAGTACATCCTTTTTCACCTTGTATCTCATGATGTCATATGCTACACTGTCCACTGGCTTTAAGTCCAGCTTAGCACTAGGAGTTGCCTAGCGGTGACCCTTGTGTCCTAGACTGCCTTTCAAATTTACCTTGGACTCCAGAGCTCTTTAGTCCATGATAGTGAGGCTTGCCAAGAAAGTCAACTGTGACAACTGGGACTGGTGATTCTTCTCTGGCTATGGCTGGTCTAAATGCTACCTCCATGGGCAGCCATTGTCTGAACCCAACACTGTTTTGCTCTTTGTGGTGACAAGGCAGCATTGAGTTTAATGTCAAGTCCCTCCAGTCACTGTGCGCTCACTCCCCCAAACATACACTTTCTCTCTCCACATCATGGCCACTGCCAGGGGATGGAGAGGTGGTGATGGCAATTTAAGACTGTCTTTCCTACCCCCTTTAGTGCTTCTTTCAGCAATATGAAGTTAAAGCCAGGTACTGTGGTTGCTCACCTGATTTTTGGTTTTTGTGATGGTGCTTTAAATGTGTAGTTAGTTGTTAAAATTTGGTGTTTCTGCAGGGAGAACAATTGACGGAGGCTTTCATTCAGCCATCTTGCCTCTCCATCATCTTTATCTCATCCTCTTCAGTTTACCAATGTGCATGTCTAAAAGTTATCTTTTCCAAAATTGTCCCTATGTTTTCATTGTTTCACCTAATATCTATCCTTCACTTTACCGTGTTTCTGAAAGAATAGTGCACAACCACCATTTTTCCGTTTTGTTCCTTGGGTCAATATAGTCTGACTTACATTAAAAAAGTTTCTACCTTACCCAACCGGTTTGCAAAATGTCACCATGTCTGCCACACAGTTCATCTTGGAAGCTTTTCCTCCTAGTCTTTCCAAAAAACTTCAATCTTTTGATTCTTTTTCTTCCGGTTAGTTGATTCTGTGGTTGGCTTCCTCTCCTCTTATGGATCTTTTCTATCTTCCTTCATAATTGCACTATCCCCCATGAATACACCTCAATATTCAACAACTCAAACTAAATTTCTAGCCCCAAACTTGAGTTCTGCATACCACCTGCTAATTGCACATTTTTTCCCTGAATTTCTGCCAACTCTTCAAATGTAGTGCGCAAATGTGAGTTCATTTATTTAGCAGAATGGCTTACATGTTTACCATATGCCAAGTTATTTGCTGTGAATAAGATGCAGGATTCAGGGAGTCTAATGGAAGAGAGAGATGTAGTTACATCATTGTAATGCAGGTTAGAGGATCTATGGAAGACAGATGTGCTCAGGGAGACAATGAAAGCATAGAGGAAGGTCCTTATGCAACCTGAACAGAGCATTAGAGCAGAGGTATTACTGACAGGACAACAGAGGAGGATAGGTGGTGGAGGAGCAGGAAAGAATGGCCCATTCAGAGAGGGTTGTATAGAGCAGAACATACAACTGAGTGAAGGAAATACCTAGTTTCTATTCAGTGATAAGCTCTTCTTCATAATCAGTGAGACCTCCCTTTTCTTCAAGTAGTGGCTTAATGCATGTGAAAACATTTGGAGTCATTCCTGGCTTAACTGAAGTGTCCAGTGAATATGTGTTGAAGAACAGGAGGGGTCAAATTTAGATGCCGCCGTTTCACAGATCATGGTTGCTGCTCAGTCATAGTTTGAGGGTCCCTTGTCTGTGTTAGCTGAGGTCTCCATAAGGTTCTCCTGCAGGGTACGTCTCCTGAAGCCCTTTCCTCTTGGCCTTAGGTGGTTGTGACCTCATCTACCTGCCTTGTGCTTATGTCTGGCTTCCTTTTGTACCTAGAACCCTATTTTCTTTTTAACAGTCTATTCAAACAGTCTCCAGGAAAGGATCTGAGCACATTCATTGGCACTGTATATCCTGACATGCTGGCCTTTACCCCGTAAGTCCCCTGGCAATATTTAATGGAAACATTGTGACTTATTAGGATTTCAGACTTTTGAAGGTGAAGAAAGTGGTAGTTTTTTAAAAAGAGACAGTGACCTTTCACCCCTTCATGAAGTCAGACATGCCTATTTTAGGGCTCACTCAGACTGCCCAGAGGCCATCAGCCTTTTCCCAAATTCCTAGGTCTGGAGAAAGACTACAGGGGTTGTTGAGTGCTTTGGTAAACTGAAACTTGCACACATTTCCTAGAGTGCAGCTTGCTCTAGGCTCTGGCTGGTGAAAGCATGTGAAAATGCTTTCATGTAAGCCCAGTATTGCCAAATCCACTAGTGATTCCAGAAATCAGATATCTATGTGAAATATTCCCAATTAAAAAACATTGGAATCTAAGTTACATTTTTATTTTATTTCATTTTTGAGATGGAGTCTCACTCTGTCACCAGGCTGGAGTGCAGTGGTATGATCTTGGCTCACTGCAGTCTCCACCTCCCGGCTTCAAGCGATTCTCCTGCCTCAGCCTACTGAGTAGCTGGGACTACAGGCGTGCGCCACCATGCCCAGCTAATTTTTGTATTTTTAGCGTAGACGGGGTTTCACCATATTGATCAGGCTGGTCTTGAACTCTGACCTCATGATCTGCCTGCCTTGGCCTCCCAAAGTGCTGGGATTACAGACGTGAGCCACCACGCCTGGCCCCTAAGTTACATTTTTAAGAAAACATTGCATAAAACAAGTGAAGCACCTCTCTGGATGACCTCCTACCTGCAGGCCTCCAGCTAATAATTGCTGACACTTAGCAAACGAGAGCACAAAGGCTAGTAGCCCAACTAGAAGAGAAATGTCCTAAAAATCTCTTATATCAAAAGCACCAAAAAATAACTCAGTAGAGTTAAATATGGGACAACAACACGACACAGCTCTTGAGAAGTCTCTTTACTCAGATATGAAAATCAGCCAATGTGCCTTTGCTGTCATTCCAAGTCCTGTAAGACATACCGGTGTGTGTCTTCTGGATTCCAGATGATCATTTCTTGCTGGGTTTTCCACCCACAGGACTGGAGATCCAGAGAGGAAGGTTGGTCAGGACTGGATTGTTGAACAGAGAAAGGAAGAAATACCTTGACACACTGGCCTTTGTCTGAAAGCATCATTATTTTGAGAGAGGTCTATGGAGTGCTAAAAAAAGGGCAGGGAGCCTAGTCTATGTGCTCTTCTACACAGAACGGGGCTATAGATGGCATACTGAGCATGAAATAAAATAGAACATCACTGGGGCTCAGCAGAGCTGCTCACATAATATGGTGGCTGAGTCTCCTCTCATTATGGAAAACTTTCTTCTTCTTAAGCCACTGCTCTTATATGCTCCAGGTTACCATTACCATTCTGGGAGAACTTACACTAAAATATTGTATATATCTGATTCAAGCCTTCTTTTTGCAGTAAGACCATGGAAGTCCCTCTGGTAAAGAATGTCACTAAGCATAAATTATGCAAAAACCTTGATTTGGATAAAATGATTTGCCTTTCAGACATTCTTTTCTATTTGTGCATGTCAGAGCAACTTACACCTTTTAGCACAATCAATGCAATTGATTTGTTCAGTGAGATGCAGGAATGATTGAAGTACTGTAGAACGCATCATCTTATTTCAAGGTAAAGAATCATCCGTGACCTATAGAACTGACTTTGTTCAAATGGCAGTTCTGAATCAAAGTAAGTGAGTCATATGTTTATTGAAAGAATATTCCTAAGTAGATGCCATTCTCTCCATCCTCTCTCTTTTTCTTTCTGCCTACTTACCTCCCCCTTCTCCTCTATTAACTTTATGATTTTTAAAAATTCCTAACAAAGAACTTAATCCTGGCTAACTTAAGCAGAAGAGTGTGTGTGTGTGTGTGTCTGTGTGTGTGTGTGTGTGTGCCAACTTCTTTCCATTTTCTTACTAGACCATTCAGACTATGCCCAGTATCTCTTGCAAATAGATATAACCATGTAACAGATTTCTGGCCAACGGAATGTGCAGAAGTAACATGGGCCCTGCCAGGTGGGTAGTAGAAAACCCTCTCATGGACACCTTACCATTCTCTTTCTCTAATCTGCCAGTGAAGTGATGAGGACTCTGAGGATTTAGAGTGTAGCTATTTCTAGCTGTCAGTCTGTTATTTATGTTTTCTTAGATTTCCAGTCCACTAGGAAGCCACATGTGGTGGGTGAGTTTGAACACAACCAAAATGGTCTATACTCTGTGGAGTGAGAAAAATCCACTCACCATGGACTTGAATAGTGCAGCAATGCCCAGTTTCTCAAGTTCCCATATGCTCACCCTCAAATTATGTACGTCCCTCATCGAGACCATTCACAAGTGGCTCCTGGGCTAGCCCAAGCCATGGACTGACACTTGCCTGTGAATGAAAGTTTGCATGGCGCTAATCTGGAAAGAAGAGTGCCATGTTGGAAGAAACCTGGTCCCCGAGCCGCTGCTTGGAGTGGAGCTGCCTAGAAAAACCAGCCAACTAGGGACACCTGAGTTGTCACTTTGATAAACAACAACAACAAAAATCTATATTTTATTTAGCTTCTGAAATTAGGGATCATTTGACAGAACGTAATTAATAAAGCAGATTATAGGTACAGGAGTGCTTACCCTCTTCCTGCCAGAAAGCAGTCTCTCTCCTGCCTGGGCATTAAAGATTAGGAAGCAGGAAACACACTGGATAAAAATAAGAGGAAAATCCCAAATCAGAGCTTGAAAATAGAGATAAAAATGACATACTGTTTTTTCATAGCACATTTTTTTCCTAATCACCAAATGATGTACACAGTCACCCTCACTTTTGGCAATGTCTCCAATGCCTCCAGAATGAATGACTCAAGATGCAAAGTGGCCCTTGACTCTGGTGATGCTTTTGTGTAAGACACTATAGTCAATTTCACATCTCTCTCTCTCTCTCTCTCACACACACACACACACAGACACACACACAGACACACACACACACACACACACACACACACACACACACAGAGAGAGAGAGAGAGAGAGAAATGTAGAAAAGTATTTGAGGGTAGGAATAAAAAACTGCTTTCTTGTTCTCTCCAGTGAGAAGGGCATGAGCATACAGCTGAAGCTCCAGATAGTTTTACTGAATCACTTGGTAAATATGAACATCCTCATTTTGGTAGCCATGTGGCTACATTATCTCCATTTTGCCATTCCTTTAGCGCCCCCCCACCTGCTCAGCTGCAGAACCTCAAGGACACCCTCTTCTGCTTCCCTCTTCCACCCACCCATCAACTGCCAAGTTTCCCAGGAGTTCCTTGTTGGACAGTTCTCTGGATGGCCTTGGACTGATCCTATTCCCGCTTCCATCTCTCCTGTAGTTCTCAAGAGTAACTGTAGAATGTGCTGAGACTGCAACAGCCTAGGATAGACAGGAACCAACCAGAACAACTCAGGGTCTGCTCCATTTCCCCCTAGAAATAGGATGTTCTTTGGCGCTTTGGCCCAGCATGTCATATTGTCCCTGGGTTGTGTAACCCAGGGCAGGCTCCATGCTGGGGTCCTTTAGCTGCAGTGTAAGTGAGGTACACGCAGATGAGGAAATTCCATTCACCCCAGGGAGCTTTCCTGAGCCCTGGGGGACCAACTTGCAATGAGCTCTAGGCCTCTGTTGGTCCTTGTCTGTTGTGCCCATCTGTAAATCATACATCCACTTCATATAACTTGCCGTGCTTAAGTGAGGCCTGTCTCAGCAGACTCGCACAAGCTGGTAACCAGCGCACAGTGAACCTGATTCACACTTCTCATCTATGCTCAGGACATATTCACTTAAACTTTTCATCTCTAATCTGCTTTTGAGGTTTCCATGGGCATCTGAGTCAGCCATGTCTCTCAAATAATCCTACTCCCTGGGATGCCAGCACACCGCCACTGCCTAGCAGGTGTTGCATTTATCCTCTGTTCACCAGCCTGGGCATCAGGGAGGCACCACTGGAAAACAATGGCCTTCTCTCCACCACTCTATTGTGGCAAGCCCATGGGCATTGGAATAGAGCAGAATTAGGTCCAAAACTCCAATCTACCACTTTGTGATTTTGGATAAGTCACCATATCTCTAAACCTATATTTAACAAGCTATAAAAAAATGGGTTAATAGTATCCCTGAAGTGATAGTATATGTTTCAGAATTAAATGAGAAAACATATGTAAAGCCCCCGGAAGGATAATTAGCCCATTTAGTAAGCATTCGATAAAGATTAGCCACCAGAATTATTAACAGAACAGCTATTGATATCAACCAAGTTATTATAAACAATTATTGATGTCATCAGAGATGAATATTTCCTCTTCTGTTCTTTACTACTGAGTTCTCAGTCCTAGACCCGGGTTTCTCTTAATCCTATGATAGTAAGATTTTAAATAAGAACTTAGGTCTCTTTCTATAGTCACTGACTCTTTATAGTGACATTTGTCCCACCTGCACATGGGACTCTGTGTTTACTGAGGTATGGACATAGGAGAGGAAACTTACTCCTCTTTTTTTTTTGTATATTTATTTGTCTGACTACCTAAACACTGACATTTATTTTGATTTTTTTTATGTAAAGGTACAAAGCATGCTCCTGCTATTACTTAAGACATGTACATGAAGAAAACATTTGTTTTTTTCTGAACATATGAGCCAGACAAACATACTTTCTGGTGATAAATAGTGCCCCAATGTCTTTTTCTGATGAAGAGGCTCATGGCTTATAGTGAAAGGCTGTAGCTGCCCATATTGCAGTTATTACCATATAAATGCTTATCTCTGTCATGGATGTGTATAATCATGAAATATGCTACCTTCCAAGTAGGAATGTGCAACAGATTGGTTTGCAGAGCATTATAGCATCTATAGTAATGCAATGTTTATGGTTGAATTATCTTTTTCAGTATAAGCAGGTGTAATAATTTCCTTCTAATATGTCAGTATGAACTTTCCTAGACCGACTAAAGGCCAAAAACAGATGATTTTGCTGGCACATGTGAACAACCTTAGCAATCCCTCTGGTATTAGTATAACTTATGTATTACACTTTAAATATTCCATCTATTCCAAGGCATACAATAGTTTGAATATTTTTGCCTGAATCAACAAATCAACTGATCAACAATTTGGGGAGTTTTGAAATCTAGATTTTTGAAATCTGAAGAGGCACTAACATGCATCTTGCTTTCAAATTCAATAACCTAAATGGCATCAGCTTGGAAACTGTGGATAGTGTGGTGTCTCATCTCTGATGTAGGCAAAATTATCATGAACGTGGGATCTTTATTGCTTACCATTGTATCTTCAGGGCCTGGGACTTATCAGTTAATCATTTATTGAAAAGATTCACAGCTTAGTAAATACTTGTGAATTAAATTCTGTTTTTCTTTGGAGACTCTCCTGTTCCCCTTGTGATCATCACCATGAGCCTATGAGCTTGAATGTCCTTGCCAAGGACCACTGTGCCTTTCCCCCCATCTTTTACTCAACTGTTTTCACCCACTTGTTTGTAGCAAGCACACTCACAGTGGTACCTGTGCCATGGATATTTGCAATTAACAAGGAGCAGAAACCGTAAAATGAAAGAATAGCAATCTGACTGGTAAACTTTCAGGTAGAATGATGAATTCTGATATCTGGTCCTTCTTAGAGCCCTGGTATCACACTCATTTGTGGTCACCAACTCTCATCTGCCTAATATTGCTCTGTTTTGCTTACAAAACAGCTGGATTTAATTGTGCAAGTGCACTACTATTTTCAAATAGCCATTTTCAATTACAAACAAAATTGGGTGTTTTAATGTTTTGAATGCAAGGGCCAACCTGTATACTTTCACGTGCAGCTTCTTTTACATATTTGACTCTTGATTGCTTCTTAATGATGTATCTCATTTCCACCAGCGGTATTAGTCAGTGTTAATATTTGGACCAGCATGCCACATATCCTTGTTCTCTGAAAGATGCTGTTAATAGCTGAACCCAAACAAACCACGTCACATTATTTAATACTTATATTAATTTATTTCAAATATAGTTATACATTTTTAAGTAAAATATACCAGATTTAGATTCTGCCAAGAGTAACACAGATTCCAAGAGCATTGGCTTAAACAGAAGTTTGTTTCTCAACCCTAGAGGTGGTATTCTGGCACTGCGTCTATGAAATCACCTATGATCCAGCTTACTGTTCCACCTAGCATGGAGATTCAATATTCATGGTCCCAGATGGCTGCTGAAAACCCAGCCATCAAAATCTTATTTCACACTGCAGAATGAAGGGAAGAAAAAGGATTTTGTATTAGTCCATTTTTACACTGCTATAAAGAACTACCTGAGAATGGGTAATTTGTAAAGAAAAGAGATTTAATCAACTCAGAGTTTTACATGGCTGGGGAGGCCTCAGGAAACTTACAATCACAGCAAAAGGCAAAGGGGAAGCTAGGCACATCTTATGTGGTGGCAGAAGCGAGAGAGAGCAGAGAAGTGTCACATTTTTAAATCATCACATCTTCTGAGAACTCACTATCATGAGAACAGCATGGGGGACGTCCACCCCCATGATCTAATCACCTCCCACCAGTTCCCTCCCCTGACACATGAGGATTAAAATTCCACATAGATTTGGGTGGAGACACAGAGCCAAACCATATTGTTTCACTCATGGTGCCTCCTAAATCTCCTGGCCTTCCCACATTTTAAAACCTCATCATACCTTCCCAACAGTCCCCCAAATTCTTAACTCATTTCAACATTAACTTCAAAGTCCAAGTCCAAAGTCACTTCTGAGACATAGGCCGATCTCTACCACCTATAAGCCTGTAAAATAAAAAATAAGTTAGTTACTTTCAAGATACAATGGGGGTACAGGCATTCAGTAAAGGCTTCTATTCTAAATGGGAGAAATTGGATAAAACAAAGGGAATATAGGCCCCATGCACATTTTCAAGCCAGCAGGGCAGTTATTAAATCTTAAGACTCCAAAATAATCTCCTTTGACTTCAAGTCTTATATCCAGGACATATTGATGCAAGAGTTGGGCTCTCAAGGCCTTGGACAGCTCCACCCCTGTGGCTCCACAGGGTTCAGGCCCTGTGACTGCTTTCACAAGCTGGCGTTGAGTGACTGTGGCTTTTGCAGGCACAAAATGCAAGCTGTCAGTGGATCTATCATTCTGGGGTCTGGATGACAGTGGCTCTATTTTCAAAGCTCCAATAGGCAGTGCCCTAGTGTGAACTCTGTGCTTCAACCCCGCATTTCCCCTTTGCACTGCCCTCATAGAGATTCTTCATGAGGGTTCTGCCAATGCAATGGACTTCTTCCTGGACACCCAGGTGTTCTCATACATCCTTTAAAATCTAGGCAGAGGCTCCAAACTCTTGCCTTTTGTGCACCTGTGGGCCTAACACCATGTAGAAGTTACCAAGGCTTGGGGATTTACCGTCTGAATCAATGGCCTGAACTGTACCTTGGTTTTTAGCCACAGCTGGAGCTGGAGCTGCTGGGACATGGGGCACTATTTCAAGAGGCCATACAGAGCAGAGGGTACCTGGGCCTGGCGTAGGAAACCATTTTTGCCTCCTAAGCCTCTGAACTTGTTATGAAGAGGCTGCTGTGAAGGTCTCTGACATGTCCTGGAGACATTTTCCCATTGTCTTGGCTATTAACATTTGGCTCCTCTTTATGTATGCAAATTTCTGCAGCCTTGAATTTCTCCCCAGAAAATGGCTTTTTCTTTTCTACCACTTGGTCAGGCTGAAAATTTTCCAAACTTTTATGCTCTGCTACCCTTTTAAACATAAGCTCTAATTTCAGACCATCTCTTTGAGTATTTATATGACTGTACACTTTTGGAAACAGCCAGGTCACATCTTGAATGCTTTGCTGCTTAGAAATTTCTTCTGCTAGATATCCTAAATCATCTCTCTCATGTTCAAATTTCCATAGATCTCTAGGGGAGAGGCAAAATGCCACCAGTCTCTCTGCTAAAGCATAGCAAGAGTAACTTTTACTCCTATTCCCAATAAGTTTCTCATCTCCATCTGATATCACCTCAGCCTGGACTTCATTGTTCATATCAGTATCATTCCGGTCACAACCATTCAACAAGTCTCTAAGAAGTTCTAAACTTTCCCTCATCTTCCTGTCTTTTTCTGAGCCCTCCAAACTGTTCCAACCTCTGCCCATTACCCAGTTCCAAAGTTGCTTCCACATTTTCAGGTATAGTAGTGCCCCACTCTCCTGGTACCAATTTTATGTATTAGTTCATTTTCACATTGCTATAAATAACCACCTGAGACTGGGTAATTTATTAAAAAAAAAAGAGGTTTAATTGATTTACATGACCCAGTGGGAGGTAATTGAATCACAGGGGCAGATTTTTCCTGTGCTATTCTTGTGATGATGAATAAGTTTCATGAGCTTTGATGGTTTTATAAAGGGGAGTTCTCCTGTACATGCTCATTTGCCTGCCGCCACATAAAATATGACTTTGCTCCTCCTTTGCCTGCTGCCATGATTGTGAGGTCTCCTCAGCCATGTGGAACTGTGAGTCAATTAAACCTCTTTCCCTTATACATTTTGGGTATGTTTTGGGTATGTTTTTATTGGCAGAGTGAGAAGAGAATAATACAGTTTGTATTATTTTGTAAAGTAATTTAATTTTTATTTTGTAATTTCACACCATCAGAAATTAAAAATAAGTTTTGCTCTTCACTGTAAGCGCACATTATAGTTGATAAGCACCAGTTCATCATTGTGTCAAAACTGTAACTAAAAATTCTCAATGTGAAAAGAATTTGAGACATGCTCACATTGACAATACCAATGGATTTTTTGAATAGAGGTGAGAGTGGCTAAGGGTTCAACTCTTTCCGTCGAATGCAGTCTCTTAATAGCGCTCTCACTTAAAGATGATTATTTAATAAGATTGCCAAATCTGCAGCAGTAAGACTGTCATCAAAAAGAAGCAGTGATGTACTGCAGAAAATACTTAGCACTTATATATCCACAGGTCTCCTGGCTCATGTCTATATCCAATAAGAAGAGTAATAAGAAGAAAAAAGTACCTGGGCTGTGAATAGATATTAAAGTTTGAGTATTAACGTTCATGCATTTACTTGATTTAGGGACTGTCTTGGAAGCCTTCCCATTTGCTTTGTAATTCTATTAGTCTTTGTTATCCGGCTCCTTAGTCTTTTTACATGAGAAGTAAGAGAAAGAAATGAACAAGCAGAGATTGAGACCCCAGGAGTGCCAAGAAGTGACCTCCTTAGGGAAAGACAAAACAAACACAAAACAGAACTAGTTCAAAAATTTTTTGTGTGGAATTGTGAGACCATTTATTTCAGGGACATATGACACTAAGTATCACTACAATCATCTTTATAAACTGCACCATTCACAGTTAATCATAATAATAAGCTCAGGTTATAAAATGTATTGAATATCTTTTACGAAGTTTCCAAAGATGAAGATTCTTATTTTTTTTTCCCATTTTTTCCTCACAATATTACAATAAACTGATGGCTCTAAAGTGCGTGAAAAAGGAGCTGAAATGTAGTAAGTCCTCAGTGAGGTCAGCTGTTATTATCTGTAACTTTTTATCATCTATAACTAGTTATTATTTGTAACTATAACAAATGTCATGATCGTAATTTGTCTTGGTCTGTTTTGTGCTGCTATAACAGAATACCATAGCCTGGGTAATTTATTATAAAACAGAAATTTATTTCTCACAGTTCTGGAGGCTGGAAAGTCCAAGATCAAGGCCCTGGCATCTGGAATCCTCACATGGCAGCAGGCAGGAGGGCAAAAAGGGAATGAATGCTGTTTTTTCATATGATGGAAGAGTGGAAGAGAGTGAATCCACTCCCTCAAGACCTTTTATAATGCCATTAATTTATTCATAATGGCAGAGCCCTCGTGACCTAAACACCTTGAGAAAGACTCAATCTCCCAACACTGTTGCATTAGGGATTAAATTTCCAACACATGAATGTTAAGGGACGTATTCAGACCATAGCATCATTACTTCTTGGCTTGCCTCAGCCTTGATAATTATCAGTCTTAATGTCTTCCATTTCATATCAGCATATCCTGATTCCATTCTGAAGGCACAATTAACCCAGGAGTTTTATAACAATTTGGGGTCCATATTGGCCCAGCTAGGCTCTCATTCTCTTATTTTTGTAGCTAAGAGTCAGGAAGACAGTATGAGGATTCCTGAAAAAATTAAAAATACAACTACCATACGATTCAGCAATTACTCTTCTAGGTATATACACACAAAAAGTAAAATATTTTGAAGAGATATCTGCACCCTCATGTTTATTGCAGCATTATTCACAATGGTGAAGATATGGCAACAAACTGTTCATTGACAGATGAGTGAACTAAAAAATATAGTATATGTATGTGTGTGTGTGTAGAGATATATTTATATAAACACATAATGAAATATTATTCTCATAAAAAGAAGGAAATCGTACCATTTGTGACATATAGGTGAACCTATAGGACATTATACAAGTGAAATAAGCTAGACACAGATAATTAAATACAGTATGATATGACTTATATGTGGAAACTAAAAATGTCAAACTTAAGCAGAAGACAGAGTAGTGTCTGCCAGGGGCTGGGATATGGGGCAAAATGGGAAGATACTGGAAGGTAAATAAGTTCTGGGGATCTAAAGTGCATCATGACGACTGTAGTTAATAATACTGCATTGTTTACTTGAAATTCTATAGCAGATTTTAAGTGTCCTCACTACACACCCACACACACCCACACACACACACCCACAGTGTAACTATGGGTGGTGGTATATATCAATTTGACTGTGATAACAGGATACAATACATATGTAATCAAACCATCACATTGTGTACCTGGAATATATACAATTTTATTTGTCAAACTTTTTTTTAAAAAAGAGATACATTAAAAATGTCTTGTAGGTGTCTGTACATGGATTAAAACCACTTCAACTTTAAGAGCCTTATGCAATCAGATCACTGAAGTTGCTTGGTGACTGAAAACTTACTTTTCTAGTTATGGCACAGTTCCATGTGCCAACAAACAATTCGACAAATAAGAGTGCAAGGACAACAGGTTGCCATGGAAGCCGGTATCACAATGCCTAAAGTCATCTAGCTCTATGACAGTGATGCATTAATGAGATGTTTCAGCAGTTAGTGTGCTCTGGAAAAGTGCGTGCCTGCAAGGCTATGTATGTTCCCCTCTTAACACTTAACATAAGAATCTCATTTTGAGGTAGTTACTTTGTACATCATCATGTGAGATAAAATATAGATGGATATTTTCATAATGCATCTTTTTTATTAAAAAAAGCAGATATTGCAAATGCATCACTTTATTGTTCTCATTATATGTCCTGTGGGTGTAAGAATAATGGTTCCATTAGAGTTTTATGTATCTCCTGAACCAGGGAATGGTCAATTATTGGCAACAATCACATTCCCCACACCTCCCTAATGGCTAGTGGCCCACACTGTAAATTAAGTACAAGACATAGAGCAAGCAGAAAATGTGGACCCCTGCTTTGGCTAATTTAAAAGGTGTTTCATAACATTAACCCTGCATGGAGAAATTTCTGCCAATTGCCACAGTACCATAGGAATATGTGTAGAGTATGGATGTCAGTTTTGGGTGCTGCATTCTGAGACTGTTATTAACTATCTGGTTGGTTACCAGGATAATGAAGGATGTGGAAACCACTCTAAATGGTTGAGTGACTGGTTGGAGGAAATGGAATGATTTTGCTCAGATAAAGGAAAATTTGGGGAAGACATCACAGCTGCCTTCATATATTTAAAGTCCTGTGAAGGAAAATTGACAAAGTCTGTTTTAAATGGACTTTGAATCATGGTTAGAAATTACTGGTGTTCAGGCTCCATGTAAGAAGGAGCTTTAAGATAATTAGAGCTATCCAACAAAGCAATGGTCTACTCTGCAAATAAGTAAATGGTCTACTCTTTAACATATTATTTCTTTGGAAATGTTCAAACAAACCTTGATGAATGTGGTTGTGGATAGGTTTATTATGCAGCAGGGGGAGGTAGACTAGATGAGATCTTGGATTCCTTTTATCTTAGGATTTACCTGACTTTCTCTCTTTCCCTCACACCTCTGCTGTTTTGCTTTTGCACATCATCCTCAAATAGAAAGAATCTTCTGCAAAGAAACAGAGAGATGGACAATAATATTTCATTCATTCCACAGCCATCCCTGCGTAACTTACTTGTGCAAGCCACCCCTATTTGGGAGAAATTCATGGAGACTGTGGATGCTTGTTTTTGTAGATTGTTTCCTGTAATATCAATAAAAGAATGAATTAAGATCATACCTAATGGCCTCTTGGAGTTGATTAGACCAAGGAGGCTTTTCTTCCTAGCATACATTACAAACCGGCTACTAGATGTGGCCTCACGTCACCTTTCTGTTTTTTGACCCTCACTTAACTTCAGCTCAGTGCACCTGGTCAATAGCATAGGCTACACAATCTTTAAAAAAATTGCAGTTGCAAAGCATCTCAGAATGCATCCTTTTAGTTCTGGTAGCCTAGTTTCAAACTTTTTGGAATTTTAAGGTAAGATTTATTTCCACTAGAAAAGTTGATTGCAGAGTGCTGGTGAGCTCCCATAATTGAAAGTGTCACAGGTCACTTGTGAAAGGAGGTAGAGCCGGCAGCTCTGCTCTGACAACTGAATACATTTGCTGTTTAGTAACCACATCTTCACATTTGGTGAAATCTCCATCTCTGGTCTTGGGCCAAGTGCTCTGTGAGTTGGCAGAAATGATTTGTTCAGAGGCTATTTTCACATAGCGCGTTCAGATTCACTCACACTTAATTGGCTCGGCAATTTTTCTATTTAGGCTTAGTAGAGGCTTTCTCTAGGAGGGCATGACAATGAGGGGTTGGGATTGTAATATGTCAGACTGTGTGTTCCAGTTTTTGGCTAACTATTGGAAATTGCCAATGTGAACATTGTAGAACAAATGTGTTCTACGAAGGTTTCTTAAATTCATTTCAACTTTGAAAAGACAGTGTATGTTATATAGAACATTTTTGGAGTTTCAGGAACTACAAAATATTTGGAAAACAAGACAAGACCTGCTTAGGTTTTGGGCAAAAATGGATATTAATTGAGAAGTTATAAAGACAAAATAATGCTTCGATAAAAACAATAGTAGTGCTGTACTTTCACTACTTCTTTCGAATTGAAGAGAGAAAAACAGAAGAAACAGGCTGATGTCTCCTGTGTTTGGTGATTCTGTTGGCAGAGGTAGTGAGGAAAAGAGTTTGCTTTTAACTAACTATATATCCCAGGAATGTATAGATATGGTGTGGCGATAACAGGCTGAAAGTGTTCTTAGTATTTGTCCAAAAGAAGGGAGTGTAGAAAAGGAAAATCTCTCCAGCCTTGGGTTATTGGAATCTAGATTGCATTTCTCACCCCGATAGGGTGTTCTTTGTCCCTTAGACCTGCCAGACTCTGTCTTTGTGGGTTGACTACAGGCAGCTCATTGCTCTTGTTCTCCAAACCAAAGTCAGCCTGTGTCAATCCCATTTCATTTTCAGCTTTGTGTGAAGCCTTTCTCTTCATTATTTTTGACACACATTCTTAGATTAGATCCATATGCTTATTAATTCCAAGAGAAATCCAGTGGAAATCTGATCTGGGCAATTTATGACTCCTCAAACCCTGGAAAGATTATGAAAATCTTTTAATAATAAAATACAATATGCAGTTATTCTAGAAATTTTTGCTCACTTATCTTCATAACCATAAATTATTTCATACCTAATTACAAACAGGCAGACTGAATAATTGTCTTCATTGAGGGATGTTTGACACTGAGAAAATATAGCCTTATTTTATAAACCTTTTAATGTTCAGACTATAAATATGTCACAGCTAAGGAGTACTGCATCTTTAAGTGTATTAAAGTCACTCTTGTGTAACCAAACATAATGGGATTTTTAAATGAATTATAACTAAAGTACTTAACAAACAACTTTTTAAACTTTCTACATGTGTAAAGCTATTTGAAACTGTCCATTTCATATTAAATGTCCAAAGTATATTTTATTCTTAGTCATTTGGCAAAAATTTATATTGGTGGAGGCTTTGTCAAGATATAGATTTAATAGAAACAAAATTTTTTGATAGAAAATTTAATACCTGTTCTCCCCTCATATGCGTAAGGCATCACATCAATGAGGTGTCAGAGCTCTGCTTATGTTTGGGAGGGTTTTGGAACAAAAGCAGTGCATATGCATTTAATGTAATAAGAGGATTGTTGGTCTGTATTCCAGTGCCTGGGAATGAAATAATGGCGTTGTAAAAGTGCAAGCCCTTTCCTTCTGTTTGAGATCTCAATTCACACCATAGAATGGCTGTCTGGACCATGGAAAGTAAGAGTCTGCATCTTTAGCTAGTCACTCATTCATTCACTGCACTGTGTATCTTATTTCAGAATTCTTATGTCAGATTGTAATAGCCAGTTTATATAAATCTTCAGTTGACATTGAGATTGGTCTTAAGCTCTAGAAGAGCAAGGACTCTATTTGTTTTGATCAGCACTGTATTCTGGAAAATAATAGTTCAATCAACATGTTTTGAATGAATGAATGAATACACATTTATTGAAGTGTTGCTTGTTGGAATTTGGAAGTATAAGAACAAGCAAAGAGCCCCTGCTGTCAAGGAGCATACCCTTCAAAAGAGAGAATGATTCCATCAGCTTGTGAAATCTGGGGAGCTTCAGAGAGAAATGCAATGAATCCAAGCACCATCTGCTGTTTTGCTTTGGTGTTTAACAGGCAGTGACTTTGTACAAGAAGTACTGCCAGAGCATCTGGATACAGCATTCTAGGCCTGACGGTTCTAAAGGTGCGTTGACCTGTCTTGGGTCTAATTTAATCATGGGCAGAAGGACCCTACACTCCTAAATTTATGAGAAACCACAGTATTGTAAAGTACTTTTTGTAGCAGTAAAAGGAATGCCACCTTCACCTGAAAGAGGGATATGTTGGCCATGTCCATCAAAACCCGTTGAGGTGACACAGTCTGTGCAGTGGCATGAGGAATAATATGAATGGTCCTATTAGGGAATTACTTTGCAGTGTTTGAGCCCTGCTCTCAGACTAGAATGTTTTCTATTGGATTCATTGCAACACCAGTAGCCCAAGGTTCCAGGTGTGTGTATTCCAAGCCTAGACCGAGGCCTTTGTTATAATCTTCATGGATTCTGGGTCAAGGAGGAACGAGTTATTGAGATTGGGGCATGCACAAATCTCAGCTGTGAGTTCAGTGAGCTAAGAAAAAGTCAAGCCTAAAAGAAATTATTAAATCTCATATCCTTAAGCACAGTTCTATTTCAACAATGAGAAATAATCTACTACATGAAGCAAAACCTTCTTTATCACTAGGAACTAATTATTACAATTTGAAAAGACAAAAAAACTTCCTTCCTTTCTTTGTACACCTTCTCTGATGATATATTCTAAATTCAGAGTATAAGTGTGGGAACCTAGCCAGTATTTTTATTTGGTAAATAACAAACATCTCAGCCGATGGGGGAAATTCTAACTGAAGGAAGAGTAAAGGATTTAAGTGGTTCTTCCCTTGTTCCCCCACTGCTTGTCGTTAAAAAAAGCCAGATCTTTCTCTTTGTCCAATGGCGTTTTCTTCTCATCAGAACATCAGGAGATATAAAACTGAGGTAGGCTGAGGTTCATGCTTTTCACTTCATCTTTCTAATATCACTTCTGTCAATGCAGTTATTCTGGGAATAAAATTCATCCTTTGGCCTAGATGATGGTGAGAGAGAATGCCCCCTTCCAGCTATTTGAGATTGTGGGTTGTTATCACGGATTAATGAAAGGTTACAAAACAGAACAGAGCAAAACAAGTAGGGCAGGTGGTACTGGATGAGGTGGTCATCTGCTGGGTTATTTCAAAGAAGGGCTCCATAGGGATATTTCATAATACAGGAGAGTTTTGCTTAAAAATATGTACTTTCGTTTTTCCTCCCATCAACTTTGCCCTCTTGTCTCATCAACTCATTTCCAATAAAATTGATTGTCTGATGCTGCTATGCTTCAAAACATTGAGAGACCTCTGTGGATTTCTCCTTTTGCCTTATTTATGATAGTAAGAGCCAAAGCATACAGGGCCTGTTGAGTGTATCAGTGAGAGAAGTCAAAGAGAGTTTGTTTTATGCCAGGAAGAATCCGTAAGTCTTTATTGATTTTACTTTTTAAATTTAAGAACTAAATATTTTCCTTTTTCTAAAACTCAATGGATTAAAAGTGATGTGAATAAAGTCCAATGGGTCAGCAAAGGAGGTTACACCGAAAGAATGTTTCGCATCAGCTGTTACCATTTCCGTATGCATGTACACACATAACACTCAGAGGATGCAGCACGTCAGTCATAACAGCAAAGGTCTCATAATAATTCAAGCCTTGCGGAGGCCACAGAATGCTCCTATTGTGTTGCATATTGGGCTTGATCTCTGATAATTTAAAGTCTGGCTTGGCAAGGTTAGGTGGAGATGACCTCGTGCAGCTGGACTCCTTGGATGGCCTCCATTGCTCTCTCAGAGTCCTGAGACAAAAGATCCTTTTCTATGTGTATGGTGCGGAGGGCAAGGTTACTTGATCTTCTCTGTTAAATCTTCATCTTCATGAAATAGGAATCTCTAGCTTCTGTCTCTGGAGCATAGCGATGAACACTGAATCAGCCAAGCAAGCTTCCTTGATCTTAGATAGGATAGTATAGGGTTCAGGGCATGGAGTCTAGATTCCGAGTGCTAGCTCCAACTACTCTCTTTGCTATTGACCAGCAGCCAGCTGGGAGGAAGTTCTACTAACCTAGGAGCAGCAGGGAAGGTTCTGCACCTATAAGATGGGAGGATAATGGCAGGCTGTGCCTGAAACCAAGTAAGTGCTGCAGGACTTATTATTAATACTGTCATTATTCATGCGTTCATCCGTTTCTGAATCCAATAAATATTCACTCAGTGCCAACTGTATTTAAGACACTGTGTGCTACAATCTAGGCTGTAGTGGTAAAAATCGGTAAGCTTTTTCTTTCTCAGAGATTCCAATTTGGCATGAGGAGACAATGTGTAAAAAAGTAGATATATTATTAAGATAATTTCAGATTTAATAAGTGCTAGTGATAAGTGTGATAAGAAGGAGACAAAACAGGATAATTAGAGAATACATGGTGGGGACGCCTTTGGATCAAGATGCTCAAAGATGTCCCCTCCCGGGAACAGAAGCAATTTTACCACTAAGAGAATGAACTATGGACTTCAAGGCCCTTCTTGAGACCAGGGCCCTTCCAAGGCTGCAGACATGTTTTTATGTGTAGTTGTGTGCTTCTTTTCATTAACGATTCCCAAAGATGTATAAGCTTCAGACTCCATAAAATCTGGACATGCCTCTGCTGATGCAGGGATGAATGAGGAACCATTTGATGGTAAGTGGAGGCAGCACATCTCAGAGGAAGTGCCTTCCAGGTAGCGGCAGCCAAGAGCTTCAAGTTGGAGGAATGTCAAGAGGCCCGTGTGTCAAGGGCCGAGGAAGCTTAGAGAGACAGGCAGGCAAGGCCTTGCTAACTGAGCAAGCGAGCTCTTCAGGTTTGTCCTAGGTTGCTGCTGTGGGTTTAAGGTGTCTCCACTCAAAGAGATATGTTGAAGTCCTAAGGCTCAGTGTCAGAATGTGATCTCATTTGAAAATAGCATCTTTATTGATATAACAGAGTTAAAATGAGATCATTAGGGTGGGCTTTATTAAAAAAGCCTGGTGTCTTTATTAAAAGGGGAGATTTGGGCACAGAGACACAACCATAGAGAGAAGATGAATGGAGACACAGGGACAATGCCATTTGAAGCTAGAGAAGTAGAATGATTCCTCTATGAGCTGAGGAATGACAAAAATTACTAGCGCACCACAGAAGCTAGAGGAGGCAGAGAGGGATTGTCCTACAGGTTTCAGAGGGGCCATGGCCCTGCCAACACCTTGATTTCAGACTTCTAGCCCCCAGAATTGTCAGACAATAAATTTTTGTTCTTTAAAACCACCCAGTTTGTGGTACTTTATGATAGTCCCTAGAAAACAAATACAGATGAAAAGACATTGGAGGATTTTAAACCTACGAGTGACAGGATTTACACTGACATAAGATGACACCTGCTTTGTAAAGAGTACGGTGAAAGGAAGTGGAAGAAAATAAACCAGTCTAGGACTTACAGGGATCCAGGTCTTAGGTGATATTGGGAGGGACTCTGGTCAAGGCTGTGGAGAGAGATAAAAGTAGATGGTCCTTGTTGAGGTAGGAGGGAGAAAAAAAAAGAAAGAAAAAAGTCTATGGTTACCAGATGAATTCCAACAATTGACCTGATGAGATTTGTCAGTGGGTTGGACATGGGGAGTAAGGATGACCAAATCCTTGAGATTTTCCATCCATCTTACCTAGTACGTGGTCTGTCTTCCAGCTGAGAAACATTCATAGCGCCTCTGAAATCCTTACTCACCAATTTCATGGCACCATTTCACTTAATAATCTCTCTTGTTTGTTAACTTTAATAGTGTTGTAGCATTTAGTTCCCATGCTATGAGGAAAGCTATTATGCCAGATGGTTCCACAAATAATTATCGTCATATTTACATGAGTGTACTATTTATTTTTGCCGATTACTGGTGCAGTTTCGAACCCATTAAAGCCCTAAAGCTCTGCCAATAAGCACCTAAATAAGGCCCTATAATCTTGAAGAAGAATTTAGTATGTGGTTGTTGAGCTACTAAACTCTCCCCAGCTACACTACTGCTTCAGTCATTGAGAGTTTAACGGAGGAGAAAATCAGAATGTATTGATTTTCTCTTCTGTCCCTTGGAAGAGGCATTCCAAGTTGTTTTTATGATGTTTTGAAGCACACGTGACAGTGCCTTTTAAGGATTAGAGAAAATCCAAATCTGCTACATGAGCATAGAGCCAGCTTTCACTTGAGGTTTGGCTCATAGCTAATGTAAAGCCATGTGTCCGGAACAAGAGGCAGAAGGAAATTGGGACAGGCTTTCTCTCCTTAGAAGGCTGTGTGTGTGTGTGTGTGTATGTGTGTGTGTGTGTGTGTGTGTGTGTATGTGTGTGTGTATGTGTATGTGTGTGCACGTGTGTTCATGTGCCAAGCATTCTGACCACAGGTCAGATTCAAGCACTGAGTTTTCCATTCTGATTTCAAGGATTGTACTTCAGCTCTGTGAAACTTTTGTCATTTGCTCACAGCTCCTTTTTACAACTCTGTATGTAAAAAAGTCACTAGAAATAACTCCTTATGGTTTTAAATTCCCCAAAAGCTACTGCCAGACACCTCTTCCCTTGTCCTTTTCCTTTTTTCCACTACCTTTTTTTTTTCTCTCTTCTTCTCTATTAATTTGGATTAGAAGGTCATATGTTTTCGGGGTCATGGATATGAAAGATTACAGAAACTTGCCCAAGCAAAAATGTTTTAATGATGAACGCATGTCAAGGGGTCATAAGGAACATTTAGTGAGTTTGTGGGCACAGACACTTTGTTGAAATAGAGCACTGGGATGGGAGTGGCTGAATCTGGGATTTATTTCAGACTTTTGCTAGCTCTCTGACACTCAGATTTTTTATCTAGGAAAGATGTGGATAATGATCTATGTAGTGAAGTTCTGATGAAACAATATATGTGAAAGGACTTAACAAACTGTTAAGTGCTAGGATCAGGTGAGGTATTGCCATTAAGAATGTCTAAAATAAAATACTATACTGATTTGGGGCTGGGCGCGCTGGCTCACGCCTGTAATCCCAGCGCTTTGGGAGGCTAAGGTGGGTGGATCACAAGGTTAAGAGATCGAGACCATCCTGGCCAAAATGATGAAATCCCCATCTCTACTAAAAATATAAAATTAACTGGGCGTGGTGGTGTGTGACTGTAGTCCCAGCTACTCAGGAGGCTGAGGCAGGAGAATTGCTTGAACCCAGGAGGCGGAGGTTGCAGTGAGATTGAGCCACTGCACTCCACCCTGGGTGACAGAGCATGACCATGTCTCAAAAACAAAGAAACGAAAGAAAAATGATGGGAGGAATGTGCACAGATCCGTGGTGATATATCAGACAGCAGACACTAGTTATCTCTGGGGAAGGACTAGCTGGAGGCAGCTAAGAAGAGACTTTGCATATTGAACTCCCATATTACATGACAGGGAGTTTTATATTCTGTTGACCCTTAAACAACATGGATTTGAACTGCATGATTTTACTTATATGTGGATTTTCTTCAGCTGCTGCAGCCCCTAAGACATTAAGACTGATTCCTCCTCTTTCTCCTCCTGCTCATCCTACTCTTTGTGAAGATAAGAATGAAGGTCTTTGTGATGATCCACTTCCACTTAATGATTAGTAAATACATTTTCTCTTCCTGATGATTTTCTTAATAACATTTTTTTCTCTAGCTTACTTCATTGTAAGAATCAGTATATAATACATATAATACACAAATATGTGTTAATTGACTGCTTATGTTATTACTGATGCTCCTGGTCAACAGTAGGCTATTAGTAAAGGTTTTGAGAATTCAAAAGTTATAACTGGATTTTCAGCTGTGCAGGGGTTTGGCATCCTTAACTCCCATGTTGTTCAAGCATCAGCTGTATTACTTTATTATAAAATAAAACCAAATAAAGCCTCTGAAGTTAAAAGTGTGATCACTAAGAGACTGTGGTCGACAATGGAGGTCATGACAATAAATTCTGCTTTTATTATTTACCTGGTTATATTTTATCATGCATCTCCTCAGTCAGCAACAAATACTTCTTCAGTACTTTGTATAAGTTCTGCAGTCTGCTAGGCACTGATCCTCCCCCAAAATACAATAAAACGTTTTCTTTGTAGTTGGCATCCTTTGCAATGTTTAATTTCTTGTGACATCCTGGACTGAAAGGGAAACAAATATTTCCAATAGGATGAAGAGGAAACTATATTTAAAGATAAAGAGGCAGGGTGCAGTGGCTCATGCCTGTAGTCCCAGAACTTTGGGGGCCGAGGTGGGCAGATCACAAGGTCAAGAGATCGAGACCATCCTGGCCATGGTGAAACCCCACCTCTACTACAAATACAAAAATTAGCTGGGCTTGGTGGCATGTGCCTGTGGTCCCAGCTACTCGGGAGGCTGAGGTGGAAGAATTGCTTGAACCCAGGAGACGGATGTTGCAGTGAGCAGAGATTGCGCCATTGCACTCCAGCCTGGCGACAGAGCAAGACTCCGTCTCAAAAAAAAAAAAAAGATAAAGAATTGTGGCATGCTTGGTTACCTATTCAATGTTCATTTCACCTCCTTTTCTATAAAGAGGGTCTTGATTGTGTTCAGACAGTGGCACACCCAGAACCTCAGGTCATGACCATGAGATCCTGTTGTCTCCTTTCTTGTTTCCCTTTTAGCTAAGATTATTCATGTGACCTGGACTGGTCAGGGTGGGTCCTAGAGAAACTTTTGCTTTCTTACTACTCTTCTTTATTCCTGCTGGAATGAAATGTAAAGGGTGGATCTGCAGCAGCCATCTTGCTATCCCAAAAGAAAAACTGAGAGAACAGCAGAAAAGTTGGCCTTAATGTTCTTAAACCACTGAATCAATGCTGTAAACAATCTATCTCCAAAATTTTTGGCATGTGAGAAAGTAAACTATTTGTTTAAGTTGGGTTGTCATGTGCAGCTGAATGTCTTCCTAATTGATATAGAAATGCATTAAAAATAGCATGTACGCTTTTTAATATGAACTAAAATAATGAGTAAGAACACAGCACATTGAAACCCAATTTTGCATATGCAATCCCCAAAGAACCTTGGTACACTGTTGTAGAATATTAATGTAAAACCTAAGTTTGGGGAATGTCTCTGATAAGACGTTGGGAAACAGGAAGATATAGTGCCAGAGACTGAGCTATGGTACTAAGATAAATTTTGATTTGGAAGAAAAGAGCAAGAACATGCACAAAAATGCGTAGCAGAACCAGGCTGTGGGCAGGAACACAGGGGCCGTCTACTATGGTTGTATTTAATATGACTGCTGAGGACAAAGCTCTGATTTTTTTATATTGCCTGAATTCCTATCTAGAAGATCTGGAGAGTCATGCTTTACAAACCATAAATTCTCATCAGATGGGTTTTATTTAACCCCATATATTTTGACTTACTTTCCAATGTGACTCCGGCATAACATTATGTGACAAAAAAAGTCAAAATATTTGTGAGAGATGGGAAAGTTCTTCTTCAAAGTTTATATCTTAGACTACATTATGAGGGTTACAGTCTTTTGCTCTATGACCATTATCTGCTGTTAGCATAAACATATACCCATGTATATATATTCTCTAAATCAGCTACATCTTAAATCAGCACACTCACTCCAGCATGTCTGAACAGAACTGGGCAAGCTCGAAACCCTGGTGTGTGCCATTCCTTATTTGGAAACACTCCTGACCTTCTCCTGACTAGCTTCCTCTTCTTCCTTGTCTCCTTTCCCCCTTATCTATTCAAGAAATTTCCCAAGATTTTAGCCAATCAGGTCAAGCATAGAATATGAGGTCCAGTTCTGGCCAATGGAAACTGGACACAGCAGTAGGGCGATTGTATCAGGTTATATGAAAGTTATAAATGTCCCTGTCTCCTTTGTTCAGGTGTGCTCTTGTGGCAAGACTGCCAGCAAGTTGCACCCTTCCTGCAGGAAGTAAACTAGCCTTGCTGAGTCATCCATTGCCTCGGTGTGGATTTTTCCCTATGTTATAAACCAGTTTCCAACAATATTTTACCCCAAAACATGTTTATTTGCCATATTTTGAAATGGCCCTGCATATCTGTCTGTGTGGGGGAAAATTTGCATCTGTGAAGAATCTCTAGTAACATAGCTAGATCTTTTTCTTGCAGGCCCTCCCAATCCTGAAGAGATTAAATAAGAGTCTAGCACCTTTTAAAGGTCTGAATAGGAAACATTTGTCATTTATTCCCCCTAAGGACAGCCACTATAAGACTTCAAAAGAACTTTGGTCTCCACAGTTTTTTATCTTAACCTGAACATTTCTTTACTATGGATCCCAGGTCTTTAGACAAACTCAACCAATTATCAACCAGAAAATGTTTAAATGTACCTATAGCCTGGAAGCTCCCACCTCACCCCTCACCCTGCCCCACTTTGAGTTGTCTGGTCTTTCTGGACCAAACCAATATATTTCTTAAATGTATTTGTTTGATGTCTCATGCCTCCCTAAAATGTACAAAACCAAGCTGTACCCAACCACCTTGGGCACATGTTCTCAGGACTTTCTGAAGGCTGTGTCACTGGACATGGCCATTCATGTTTGGCTCAGAATAAATCCCTTCAAATATTTTACAGAGTTTGACTCTTTTCATTGACACATAACTGCCCAAGGCATTCACCTTGCCCACTGCCTAGACAGAGCCAATTCATCAAGACAGGGGAATTGCAATAGAGAAAGAGTAATTCACACAGAGCTGGCTGTGCAGGAGACTGGAGTTTTATTATTACTTAAATCAGTCTCCCTGAGAATTCAGGGAGCAGAGTTTTTAAGGTTAACTTGGTGGGTGGAAGGAAGCCAATGAGCCAGGAATGCTGATTGGTCAGGGATGAAATCTTAGGGAGTCGAAGCTGTCTTCTTGTGCTAAGTCAGTTCCTTGGGTGGGGGCCACAAGATCAGAAGAGCCAGTTAATCAGTCTGGGTGGTGCCAGCTGATCCATCAAATTCAGGGTCTGCAAAATATCTCAAGCACTGATCTCAGGAGTAGTTTAGGGAGGGTCAGAATCTTGTAACCTCCAGCTGCATGACACCTTAATTTCTAATTAATTAAACCATAATTTTTCATATTGTGGCTAATGTTGGTCTAGTCCCCAGGCAAGAAGGAAGTCAGCTTTGGGAAAGGACTGTTACTGTCTTTGTTTAAACTATAAACTACAAACTAAGTTTCTCCCAAAGTTAATTCAGCCTACACCCAGGAATGAACAAGGACAGCTTGGAGGACAGAAGCAAAATGGAGTCCATTAAGTGAGGTCTCTTTTACTGCCTCAGTCGTATTTTGCAAAGACGGTTTTGGACACTGCCAAATATTTCCCATTTTCCTTCTCAACAGATAGGGTTGCCAGATTAAAAAATATAGATGCCCAGTTAAATCCAAATCGTAGATAAACAATGAATGACTTTTGAGTATAAGCATGTCTCATGCAATATCTAGGATTATTTAACTCAAAAGTTATTATCTGAAATTCAAATTTAACTGGGCATCCTGTATTTCGTCTGACAACCCAATTTTCAGGTCTATGCTAGAACTCTATTTCTTGATCTCCCTCTAGTTCAGAAGTTAACTAACTAATCTCTTTCCCAGCATCCAGTCTTACAGAAGAGTTCTTGTTAACCTTGTACCCTGGACTGGAGGAGCTCAGGTTCCATCTGCAGCTCTTCTTTCATCCGACGGTGAGACTGGATGTTGCCCTGTTTTGTGCCTTAGGTTTTCTCACCTGGGTTTAGGGTGGTTACCTCCTGACATCATAATTGGATCCTAAAATTGGATTGTTCCATAATAGATGCATGCAAAATCTGGAGTCCAACAGTGAAACATAATGTAAAACAATTTACAGGGCCTGACATTTGGCGTTGAAGCAAATGTTAGGAAATGGTCTCCCTTGAGCGTTCAAGAAATAAGAGTGGATTCACCTTTCACAAGATATCTAGTTCAGAAATGGGAAGGGTTCTAGAAACAGTAGAGTATTGTTATGACAGAGGCAGGCAAATTGGTCAAATTAATTGAGCAAATGCACTTAAAACAGAACCTTTGTTCTCCAAAAGTAGGTTATCACTGCTTGTCCATGAGTTTTGTGAGAATAGTTCCTTCCTTTTCTCAGCATGTGTGCTGTTGATTTCTTTTTATTGTCTGTGCTTTCTCCACATACATTTAGAGATTAGAAAAGTGAGTCATGGCATGTTAGGTTTACTTAGACTCACTGCGGATTCTCGTGTGGTTTCTTTTATTCTTTCTCTGAATTTGGGTGGAGGGTGGAAACAGAGGAAAGGTACTGTGGGAGGGGCAGGCAGAGCTGAGGCTGGCTTGGGCCACGGTATTTCAAATCAGATCCCCTGCCGAGTGTCACAATCTGCTGCAGGGCACAGCATCTGGCAGCACACATTCAAGCTTGAATACCACTGGTGTTATCAGCTGAGCTGCCCATCAGCACTGTGCCCACGCCTGGTGCAGTTTGGCTTCGCAGACCTTCTCACGTAAATCTTCATCTAAATTAGAAGGAGAAGAGATATTCAGCTTTGGATTTCTGCCAGGCTTTAATTAATCCTCTAGACACAGGCAGGATCTGTCGTACTTGTTCCTTTTCTTTGCCAGCAAAATGACACTTAAGGAAGAAGGTACCTCTGAACACGCTGCTACATCCCTGACAAACTTTCATAAATATGTCCAGCTGTTTCCCCAATCTCCGCTCTGTGTCACCTGCAAATCACTGATTAATTTGCACACAGCTGCTACAGATTCTAGAAAGACAAGCTCCTGAGAAACATTCAGTGTTGCTGGTATTAAGCCTCTAATTTCCCTAAGTGAAAAGTTTCTAAAGCTGTTCAAATTGTCTGAGGAAGCTGCAAAGGCTGGGCTCCTGGGCTTCCTCTCTGCTTGTCTGACAGACTCACTGCCCTGCTGAAAAATCCATTCAACCATCCTGTGTCTGTTCTTCTCTAAAATCTAGGGGCAATCAAACCACTGTTTAGCACTTTTTCTTGAAGGCTGTTTTGAAAATCTATTTGTGAAAGCCACAAAAAGAGACAGTGTATTGTCATGGATAGGACCTTGAATTTTAGTCAAAGAGGATGAAGTTACAATCCCTTCTTTCTGCGTAGCTTGGCCTCAGGCCCTGTACTTACTGTGATAATTGAGCCTACCCCAAAAGGCCCTTGGGTTATTTAATGAGTTAATATGTTCAATAGGAAAATCTTAAAGTGTTTTTAAAGTCTTTCCCTCATTCACTGCCTAAGGGAAATTTGGGGTACTTTTGCCTGCTCCTGTGCAAATCGGGATAAGGGGTTGAGAAGGCAGTTTGAAAAAATCAGGAAGACCATCTGGAAGTACACTGGGAAGGGCAGAGATTACTCCTGGAAGAGAATTATAACTGTAGAGAGATGAGAGGAAGAGGGAGGATAGGAGAATGGACTGAATATTTGAGAAAGCACTTGGGAGTTTGGGAAGAGAGGAAGGGGATGACGGACCACATATCCTGTGCTCTGCCACTTAGGACAGAGCAAGAAGTGGAAAGATAAAGGAAGGAATACATGTTGCTGTGGCTTATCAATAACTTTTCTGGAGTTTTTCGATTCTTTTTAGATGTTGGAGCCACTGAAAAGTTTCAGAGATGGAAATGATGAGGGCATAGCTTTCCTTTATGGTCATTACAAGGCAGGATGCAATATTCCCTAGGGAGGAAGAGCCTAGGAGAAGATGGACTACCGTAAAAATAGACTGGAGAGGAGATAAGGACTTAGGGACTGGATATTTGGTGGGATAGTCAGCAATCACTGAGATGGGCTAACGGCATCAGGATTGGGTTCTTCTAATGAGTCTACTAATTATAGATACTTTTCCCATTCCTCCCTGCTGACCACATTCTTCTCATTCCTCAAAGTCCAACTGAGATTCTTCCACCTCCTTGAAGTCTCTCCACCATTCTGAATAGCATCATTTCTGAAATTCATATTTCTGAATCGAAGACTGTTCCTCTGTCTTCATATCCATCCACCATTATCTAATTATTTCCTGGCCCAGGTCCATTTTTCAATTAGATTGTAAACTCCATGAAGGCGGTTGCTCTATAGTTCTCTTTTATCCTTGGTGCCAAGCACACTGCTAAAAACAAATCAATATCTATTAGATGAAACTGAGTTGGGTTTCAGGGTGCACCTTGCAGGATGACTGGTAAAAAACTACTAGGCTAGGATAAGAAGGAAAGAAGTATTCGAAACATGGGCGATGGATACAGATAATCTTTGAATATTCCATGACAATGGAACTCACCTTGTAGTATCTTTGCAGAATTTAGAAAAATCAGCTTAATATAACATAAATACATACTGTGATTCACAATCTCTGCTAAGCTAAGCACTGACCATTCCTGGAAGCACATAAACAAACGAGTCACTGTTTGGATATGCCCATGTGTGAGTTGCTCCTTCTTTAATGAAAGTCTGTCCAAAGAGACTTTAATTTATTAATACAGATGGTTTAGGTGCTTATCTATTTATTGAATTTCTCTAATCTCATTTCTTTGAAAATGCTGAAATGATTTCTTGAGAAGACATCGTTTTAGTTTAAATAAGTTATTTTGTTGTTGCTTAATTTCATGAATTGAATCAAAGAAATAGAGTCTCTAAATACAGAAATTGAAACCTCTCCACCTTCCAAGAGCACAGAAAGTGAAGTCTATGCTTGAGAGTGATTAGGGAGAAATGCAGGGGAGGGGAAATGTGAATCCGAAAACAATGAGCCCGTTTGGCAACTTTCAGCGTGTTTGGTTTGTGTGTATTTTTACAGAGAACTTGAAGAAGCAGAGAAGTTGAAAGGTGTTGGTGACTGGAAAATATTAATGTTCCCAGTTTCACATGAATAATCTGAGAGCTAGAAAGATGGCATCACTAGAAAATAACCAGTTAAATAATGCTGGTTTGGTCATTGGGGGAATCTGGCTATAAAATTTTGCTTGTATAAAAGCTTACAAGATCTATGCATGGAGGAGTGTCTATTCCTACAAAAAGGAATTATTTGCTTTACAGAAGGACTTTCCCAAAGTTTCTTTATAAGCAAAGCCAGCCAGTGCACTTAAATTCAGATTTGATTTTTAAATATTTGATTTACTCATCATTTTTTCAAGAATTCTTCAATTGTATAAAAACATATTGAAACTCAGGCAAAATTAGGCTGGTCCAGTTTCAACTTGAATTAGAAGTGACCAAAGTGTCTGAAAAGGCACTATTTCCTCCAGATCAGCTTGTATTTGACATTATTTCCTTACAAGGTGGATTTTTTTTTTTTTTTACTTTGTGTGATTTTCCAGTAAAGATAGATATTTTTAGGTGTGATTCAGCTTTAGCTTCTATTTTCTTATCTGTCAAAGATGCAGTTGTTCAAAACCAATTTAGTTGGCTAATTCTTTCCTCTGTCATCATTGTAATTATTTCCCATAGGCTTTCGCCAAACAATTCTTTCTCCATCATGTGGTTTCAGCTCAGCTGAAAGTTTGTGTCCACGAATTCGGTTACCACGGTAACAGCTGGTCTGTTACCAGTTCGATATTATGTTTTTGCTGCGAGAAAAGGAAAAGGGAAATGAGTGGGGGTAGAGGGAATTATGTGGCCATCTCTACATCCCTGTTTTTAAGTAATTTATCTCATTACTGTTATAGTTAGTGCTTTCGCACAATTCTCTCCTTTTAAGGACCTTGAGTTCCACTATATTCACCATTTTATGCTGACATGTATAGTTTAATTAATGTTTATGGAGAAGGAACCATACATAAGGTATGGTACAGCAGAACCTCAGTAATTCATTCAATTGCATGTGCATTTTATAACTACAGAATGAGCACCTGCCCTGTGCTAGGCTGGGTTTCAGGATCTGGACTCTGAAGTGAGCAAGTCAGATGAGTTCGTGGCTTTTCCAAAGCCTACATTCTACTGGAAGAGTCAGGCAGTGAAAAGTGAATGCATCAATAAGATCTATTCAAATAATGACATGTTATGTAGAGAAGATAAAGTAGAGTGCTACGTTACAGCAAATGGGAGTGTTTGAAAGGGCACTCGGGGAAAGCTTGAGGCGTGGACATTGGAACTGTTGCCTCAATGATGAGAAGCAGAGGAGCATGTGAACACCACGGGGAAAGGTTTTACAGGCAGAGGGAACAGCACATGCAAAGGAACTGAGGCATGAAATTGCTTGAAAATATTTAACAAATAAAAATGGCCAAGTCTGGAGAGTAAGAACAGTAGAATGAAGAGCCAGAGAGGAGGTCTCAGAGGCAGGCAGGAATCCAATGATTGGTGCCAACAACCAGAGCCAACTTCATACACATAGGACCTGTGAAGTCACACAGGACCTCAAAATCAGAAGAGCACTGCCTTTGGTTTAATGCTCTGCTGCGGCTATCCTGAAATTCTTAATAATTTTATTTTTGAACTTGTGTTTTGCCAAATGACATCTGAAGGGACAACGGAGGATGCATGTAGGCACAGGAGATACGTACAGTGTGTCTGTCGGCGGTTGTCACCCCATTTGTATATGGAGCTTTTGCTGTGTCATCAGTGCAGAATTCTGGTGGACCCACCATGTGTGGAGTTTAGCAAGACTTAAAGAAGTACAAAGTAATTGTGCTGTATTAATGACTCTATGATCCGAGGCACTGTTGCCCCAGATTCTCCATGTACTCCTTTGGAACCAGAACTTGCCTTGAATACAGAAAAAAGGCAATGACATTCTAGAAAACACCAATGATGAAGGCACTCTGTCATATTCTTCCTCACTCATGTTTCTTCCCTCTGTTAGTCAACCACTTGTGATGAAAATGATGACATTGAATGAAAGAGATAACATAATTTTCCTTTCAGTCCTTTCTTACTTGTCAGTAAGCCAAAGGTAGAGAATGTTTCATCTACAAGTGAAATGAAAATAGTTAAGTTGTGCACTTACCCTGTTTGAAATGTATATACATATATAAATTCTCAAATATAGAGATTTTGTGTTTTCACATAGAAATAAAATGTACTTATATTTTCATTTAAAGCTGGCATTCCATAATATAATGACACATGGTAAAATTCATGTTAATAATTTAAATTTTTAGTTTTTCTTTACTGAGAATAACATTAAATAACAAATTAAAATGACCATAACAAATTGAGAGAGAGAAGGTGGAAGAAAAGAAAAAGCATTATATTTTAGTGCACTTAAGAACACTATTTTCTGTTTTGTTTGAACAAGGGGCTCTGACTTTTAATTTTTCAGTGAAATTCACAAATTTTATGGCCAGCCCTGGTGATAGGTCACAGGATGACAGATATTATTTCATAAAAGAACTTGGGACAGATTACTTAGCATTTCGGAGCCTTGACTTTCTCAGCTATAAAATGGTGAGAATACTTGATGAACAAGGTTATAATGAAGATTATTTCACAAGATATGGTACATCCCTCACCGAACAGAGTCGTGTATATTTGGCAGATATTCAATAAATAGTGGATGTGGCTCTTGTAAATGCACCCTACAAAATAGGAGGTCCTGTATGGACATAATTTATCTTAAGGTTATAGAGATGGGAAAGGCTCTAAAGGTATAAGAATTTATATATCTGTGTAGAGAAATTTCTGCTTTAAAGAAATTTGAAAGAAAACATGCAATGATAAATCTGTAATGACTAATTTTATATGTCAACTTGTTTTATATGTCAACTTGTTTTGTATGTCAACTTGACTGGGCTAAAGGATGTCAAGATAGCCAGTAAAACATTATTTCTGGGTGAGTTTTGAGACTATTTCCAGAAGAGATTAGCATTTGAATTGGTAGATTGAGTAAGATTACCCTCTCCAATGTGGATGGGTATCATCCAAACCACTGAGGACCCCAATAAAACAAAGAAAACAAAACAATTGAGAAAGGGCACATTCGCTCTTTTTTCTTGAGCTGGGACATCCATCTTCTCCTGCCCTCAGACACTGGGGCTCCTGGTTCTTGGGTGGTTGGACTCTGGGACTTATACCAGTAACCACTCCTGTCACTGTGTCACCTCTATCCCCATTTTCAGGTCTTTGGACTCCATAATAAATCCCCCCCATATATATATGGATAAAGATGATTGATACATAGATATAAACAGAGCCAATGGTGTGTGTGTGTGTGTGTGTGTGTGTTTGTGTGTGTGTGTCTATGTATATATAGTGGAAGGGCCTTTCCAATCTCTGTAACCTTAAGGTAAATTATGTCCACACAGAACCTCCTATTTTGTAGGGTACATTTACAAGTGCCACATCCACTAACTATATGTAGACACACACGCACACATACAAACACACACAGGCACACACACCGTTGGTTCTGTTTCTCTGGTGAACCCTGATTAATCTAGTATCCTATGATACCTTGGCTTCAGGAAAGCATTTGATAAATAATCTCATGCCTATTTGTGGAAAAAGGAGAAAAGCCCACTAATTCTGCTTTCAGTAGTTCTGAAAAATTTGTGTCAGTTTACTAACTTTGCTAGGAGAGTTTGATGTATGGATTATGGTAGCTTTGAGAGTGAATTCTAGTGACACATCAAAGAACTCTGTTATTGATTCTGGCTTATATGTTATTTTAATTCAGCCGCTTCCTTGAACATATGTCAGTCATTATTACAAAATAAGCGACTGAAGCAATGTTAGATGGAAGAGATAAAAGCTTAGGAATGGATGTTTACAGTTATTTGGATAGGCTAGAATAATGAAACAAATCTCTTGAGATGAAATTTAATGTGGTTAAAAGTTAGTTAAAAGTAAAATCATAGGATGGCAGTCATAGGGTTTAAGAGGTTCTTGTGTCAAAGAACTAAGGGTCAGAATTGGCTATAAGCCATTTATTCAGCATGGTTTCTTTAACATATGACAAGTGCCAATCACCAGGCTGGTTGCTTTCAGGAATATGGAAGTTCTAGAAACTAGAAATACAGTGTGAATGTGGCAGAGACAACATGGCCCAGCCATGTGTAGTGACTAGGGGAAGGACAAGAAATGTTGATGCTAGCCCAAAGTGTGAACTTTGTTCATGGAATATTTTGTTTGAATCCAGAGATTACATACTTAGACATAGTCCTATTGAATAGTGTGATTTATGTCTAATTCTAGGAAATACTATCACAACATCCATCCAGAGGAGAGTGATATGGATAAAACATTAAAAATTCTGCCACATGAGGAATGAATGAACTAATTGAGCATTTCTCATTGTTATTGCTATTATAATTGATAAAAGGTTATTATATCAAAACCAAACAAAAAGGAATCTCTGAGTCAGCTAATTCTATTTAGTCTGCAAAAAACCCTTGGGAAATACTTAATTGTTGTCTTTAAATATTTAACAGACTTTTATGTGGAATATAAAATTAGGCTTTCTTTTCATTGAACCTTATTTAGAATCGAAACAAATGAGCAGATGTTTCAGAAAAATGGGTTTTAGGTCAATGTACAAAAAGTGTTTCTGCTAATAATTGATCTTCCCACCAATGGAATTGTCCTTTCTGGGCCTGAATGACCACTTTCTAGGCATGATACCAAATTAAAATTGAACATACAACTTCTATGGTTCTTTCTTACACTAAGAATGCTATGGAATTTAATTCAACAATGATGTTGGCCCCTTAGATGTGACAGCCACTTTACTATGCACATCAGAATTTATGCAAGGACTCAGAAAATATTTTGCTTTCAGTGAACTTACATTTTATGTGACTGACCAAAAATATATAACCAAGACAGTTATCCCAAAGACATTCAGTTTGCGTTAAATTTTGAGTGAGGCAAGGACTTTAGTTTCAAAAATATATGAAGAAAATGATAGAACAGAGAAATGTTGAGATATGAGATTCTTATAAAAATCAGCAGAAATTTAACTTTACTGGTAACTTGGAGGTATATCCTGAGTTGTCTGCTGCAAAGTGAGGTTTAGGTAAAGTTAAAATAGAAGCCCATTTTAAACAGTTGTTTTCATATACTGTGTCGGGTATATTGAAGAGACACAGAAGGGTCAGGAATTGTGGAAATGGCTTTGTGGAACTTGTCCTCCAGAGTAACCACGTGTTTACCTTATGCTCACCCCTGTCTGAATGATTCTTTACATGTGGGTCACACTTCTTGGCACCACATGACCCTGGCATCTTGGCCGTAGCCACTCAGAATGAGGACAAATACAGTGGGGGACCAGAGTAGGTGGAGATCACATTTTTGCAAGTGTGAATATGAAACATGGAAAGGAGTCAGCCAACGGTAGGACATGGTAGAAACCATGAAGTAGCAGAGTAATGGCATGGAGATAGTGAGAGCAAAGAGAGAACCAGCAGAGCAAAGCGGGCACAGCTGAGGCAGAGAGGGACAGTAAATAGGTTATGACCAAAATATAGAAGTTTGTCTTGCTAGGGAGACAAGACAACATAGGCATTAAGGGTCCGCTAAGTGTCAACTTCTCTGCTAAATAGTGAAACTCTTGGAAAAAAATAAAAGAAGGACAAGATCCCATGGGTTTGGCAGGGAGGGAGGGCTCCCTGGAAAAGCTAATATGGCTTAGCTCTGTGTCCCCACCCAAATCTGATGTTGAATTGTAATTTCCAATGTTGGGGAAGGACCTGGCAGGAGGTAATTAGATCATGGGAGCAGATTTCCCTATTGCTGTTCTCATGCGCTCTCTCTCTCTCTCTCTCTCTCTCCTGCTGCCATGTGAAGCTGTGCTTGCTTTCCCTTCACCCTTTTGCCATGATTATAAGTTTCCTGAGGCCTCCCCAGCCATGCCTCCTGTACAGCCTGTGGAACTATGAGTCAATTAAACTTTTTTTTTTTTTTTGAGACGGAGTTCGCTCCATTGCCCCGGTTGAAGTACAGTGGCACAATCTCAGCTCACTGCAACCTCTGCCTCCTGGGTTCAAGCAATTCTCCTGCCTCAGCCTCCTGAGTAGCTAGTATTACAGGCACACACCACAACACCTGACTAATTTTTGTATTTTTAGTATAGACAGGGTTTCACTATGTTGGCCAGCCTGGTCTCGAACTCCTGACCTTGTGATCTATGTTGGCCTTAAACTTCTTTTCTTTGTAAATTACTCAGTCTCAGCCAGTTCTTTATAGTAGTGTGAATAAAGACTAATACAGACAATTGGTACCATCACAGTAGGGTACTGCTATAAAGATACAATGAGAACACATGGGCACAGGGAGGGGAACATCAACACTAGGGTCTGTTGGGGGATGGGAGGTTAGAGAGGGGATGGGGAGGTTGGGGAGGGATAACCTTGGGAGAAATGCCTGATGTAAGTGACGGGAAGATAGAGGCAGCAAACCACCATGGCATATGTGTACCTATGCAACAATCCTGCAAGATCTGCACATGTACCCTAGAACTCAAAGTACAATTTTAAAAAGTTTTCTAAGATAAAAGTTGTATTAAAAAATTCTCTAAGATAAAAGTTGTATATAAAAAAAGATAACCTGAAAATGTGGAAGTGACTTTGGAACTGGGAGAAGTTGGAACTCTTTGGAGAACTTAGAAGACAGGAAGATATGGGAAGGTTTGGAACTTCCTAGAGATTTGTTGAATGGTTTTGGCCAAAATGCTGACAGTGATATGAACAATAAAGTCCAGGCTGAGGTTGTCTTAGATGGAGATGAGAAACTTATTGGAAACTGAACTAAAGGTCACTCTTGTTATGCCTTAGTAGAGAGACTGGTGGCATTTTGCCTTTGCCCTAGAGATCTGTGGACCTTTGAACTTGAGATAAATGATTTAGGGTATCTGGTGGAAGAAATTTATGAGCAGCAACACATTCAGAAATGACCTGACTTATTTTGAAGGTGTTCAGTCATAAGCATTCACAAAGAGATTATATGAAACTGGAACTTTTATTTAAAAGGGAAGCAGAGCATAAAAGTTTGGAAAATTTACAGCTTTACCATGTAGTATAAAAGAAAACTCCATTTTCTGGGGAGGAATTCAGGCTGGCTGCATATATTTCCTTAAGTCATGAGGAGCTGAATGTTAGCAGCTAAGACAATGGGGAAAATGACCCAGGGCATGTATGTCAGAGATCTTCATGGCAGCCCCTCTCATCAGAGGCCTGGAAGCCTAGGAGAAAAATTGTTTCCTGGGCCAGGCCCAGGGTACTGGTACTCTGTGCAACCCCAGGACATGGTGCCCTGCATTCCAGCCACTCTAGCTCCTGCCATGGCTAAAAAAGGCCGAGGTACAGCTCAGGCCGTTGCTTTAGAGGGTGAAAGTCCCAAGCCTTAGAGGTTTCCATAGGGTATTGGCCCTGTGGGTGCACAGAATAGAAGAGTTGAGCTTTGGGAGCCTCCACCTATATTTCAGAGGATACATGGAAATACCAGGATGCCCAGGTAGAAGTCTGCTGCAGGGGTGGAGCCCTCATAGAGAATCTCTGCTAGGCCAGCATAGAAGGAAAATGTGGGTTTGGAGTCCCCACACAGAGTCTCCACTGGAGCACTGCTTAGTGGAGCTGTGAAAAGAGGGCCATTGTCTTCCAGATACCAGAATGGTATATCCACTGACAGCTTGCATCGTGTGCTTGAAAAAGCTACAGCAAGTGAAAGCAGCCATGGGAGCTGTACCCTGCAGAGTCACAGGGGTGGAGCTGCCCAAGGTGGTGGAAGCCCATTCCTTGCATTACTGTGCCCTGCATGTGAGACATGGAGTCAAAGGAGATTTTGGAGCTTTAAGATTTAATAACTGCCTGGCTAGGTTTTGGACTTGCATTTGGCCTGTATCCCCTTTGTTTTGGCCAATTTATCCCATTCAGATTGGAAAAATTTACCCAATGCCTATACCCCTATTGTATCTAGGAAGTAACTAACTTGCTTTTGATTTTACAGGCTCATAGTCAGAAAGGACTTGCCTTGTCTCAGATGTCACTTTGCACTTGAACTTTTGAGTTAATGCTGGGATGAATTAAGACTTTGGGGGACTGTTGGGAGGCATGATTCTGTTTTGAAATGTGAGAAGGACCAGAGATGTTGGAGGGCTAGGAGCAGAATGATATGGTTCAGTTCTGTGTCTTCACTCAAATCTCATGTTGAATTGTAATCCCCAATGTTGGGTGAATGACCTGCTGGGAGGTTATTGGATTATGAGGGCAGACTTCCCCCTTGTTCTCATGATAGTGAGTGACTTCTCACAAGATCTGGCTGTTTAAAAGTGTGTAGCACATTCCCCTTTGCTCTCTCTCTCTTTCTGCCATGTGAAGATGTGCTTGCTTCCCTTACACCATTTTAACGTAATTGTAAGTTCCCTGAGGCTTCCCCAGCCATGCCTCCTGTATTGCCTGTGGAACTGTAAGCCAATTAAACATCTTTTCTTTAAAAATTACACAGTCTCAGGCAGTTATTTACAGCAGTGTGAAAATAAACTAATACAAGACGCAAGGTTTAAGGTGAATGTGGATAAAATTTGAATTGCCAAGGATGCTGTCAGTGGAAAATGAGAATGGGAAGGCTCATTTGTGGGGACAAAAAGACCAGTGTTTTTAAGATATTATACTTGGGAAAAATGGAAGTGTTTCTGTGCCAAGTGAGGGCAGAGAAGACTCATTTCCCAGAACCCATCACGTGCTTTAAAAATGTCAAAATGTCCTTCTTGGGATGCTTTCTTGTATAACAGCTTATTCTACAGAAGATAAAGTTCCTGCTGGAGAGGGAGCATCAATGTTGAACTCCTCTTGCTTGAGCTCTCATCCTCAAGGTCTTTTCCATGGACACTACTGAACTACAAGCTTTTGTATTCACCTCTGCTATGACGGGGTATTGGGCTTGTACTGATGGTTCAATACTTTCTGCCGGCAAAGTGTAAATTGTGGGAGTGATTTGAGGACTGTGGACAATTGACCATAGGAATGGGGTAGAGGGCTTCTAATCATTTTCTTTTCCTTCTTTCTTTTTTTTTTTTTTTTTTTGAGATGGAGTCTTGCTCTGTAGCCTAGGCTGGAGTGCAGTGGCGCAATCTCGGTTCATTGTAACCACTGCCTCCCAGGTTCAAGCAATTCTCCTGCTTCAGTCTCCTGAGTAGCTGGGATTATGGGCCCATGCCACCATGCCTGCTGATTTTTGTATTTTTAGTACAGACAGGTTTCATGATGTTGGCCAGGCTGGCCTTGAACTCTTGACCATGTGATCTGCCCACCTCAGCCTCCCAAAGTGCTGGGATTACAGGTGTGAGCCACCACACCCAGCCTCTAATCATTTTCTATAAATAATTGAACATTTTTTCAGCAGGTAATGATTTTCTGTCTACCTTGGCAAAGTCTGAACTTGAACCAAGAAGTAAATTGTTTTTTCTCCACAGGTTGTCTGACTAAAAACAGTGGGGTCAATAACAGGCTCAGGATGGTTTAAGGGTGAAAGCATGGTTTTTCTCAGCCACTGATGAGTTTTAAATAAATCTGATTCCTAGGTTTTAAATTAGGGATCCATCACAGTGCAGTGAGAGACATAAACAGAGTTCCTTCTCTACTCTCCACTGAGGGTCTGAGAAAGCTGTTTCTGTGTTTTTTTCTGCATAGAAAAATTTAGCTGAGGGTCAAAATGATGGGGCAAAACTTCAGCAAATGCACGTCACACAAAGCAAGGCTTGGTCTATCAAGATCCTATTAACTGGCTCGTAAATTTTCCATTTTCACAAAAATACTGTCAAATTTGCCTATTGGTTTATTATTCATACACAGAGAGAAGTTTCTTGGAGGAGATCAGGAAGACAATTTCAGTCAGCCAATCCGGCTGAGGGTTTCTGATGAAATGCCAAACACAATAGAATTCAGAGGAGTCAAGAGATGAGGTAGAAAATGAAAGCTAAGTTGTAGTACTGTAAGTTGCCTTGTGTGAAGCAGCTGGAGAGATAAGTGGGTTAAAGAATTTAAAAATCTGCATACATCCACTAATAATAGACCTTGGCTCCTTATCCCTCTGCTTCATGAGCAGAGGACAAGCCCAGTAACATAAGCTAGGAGATACTGGCACTATGCCCTATGAGAAGAGCCTGATTTCCAGAATTGCCTGTTTTTGCAGTGAATCTTCTGTAACACCTAAGACTTAATGCTACATAATGGGTGAATGTGCATTCCTACTAAAATTACTCTGAGTTCTAGGATTGGGAAGAATGATGGTGGATGAGTGATCACAGAAGATAAAGCATCTGTCAGTGACTGCAAACTACAAGTTCCTTGAAAATACTTTCTCTGTGTTATTAGATCAATGGGTATTCATTGGGATGTATTGATAGGCCAGACTGAGAAGGTCTGGGTTTTAATGTACTATTTAGAGAACTAGAAGAGGATTCAATGACCTGCCCTGGAAGGCTATGTGACTTTGGTTAGAAAACCCACCTTTAGATGGGTTACTTCAGATGGGTACTTCAGATGATAGAATGGCAAGATTGACAATTACAGGCCATTAATCAAGGAGTGGTACCTGGGTTTCTCTTGCCTCCTGCCTCAAGGAAGAGGATATTAAACTGATGGGTGAGCCTAGTAGATGCTCCTTTAGAAGACACCACCTCAGCTACTGAGCATTAACTACTGACAGCTCACTACTGTGTTCCTGTCAGGATAGGGCTACATTGCTCAAGGTCATGCCCTTCCCCTGGTATAATCTTTATCCAGTGACTTTTTTTTTTTTTTTTTTGAGATGCAGTTTCACTCTTGTTGCCCAGGCTTGAGTGCAATGGCGCGATCTCGGCTCACTGCAACCTCCACCTCCCAGGTTCAAGTGATTCTCCTGCCTTAGCTTTCCGAGTAGCTGGGATTACAGGCATGTGCCACCACACCGGCTAATTTTGTATTTTTAGTAGTAACGGGGTTTCTCCATGTTGGTCAGGCTGGTCACAAACTCCCAGTCTCAGGTGATCTGCTTACCTTGGCCTCCCAAAGTGCTGGGATTACAGGCATGAGCTACCATGCCCGGTCTATGGTGACTTTTCATGACAGGATACAAAGACCCAGTCTTCTTGCCTCAACTCAAGACAACCTGAAGTGCCATCTCAGATCCAGAACTTCATGTATGATTGACTGAGGCCTTTGTCGTACCTGCGTCACAGTTCACCTTCTCTCTCTGCCCAGCCTTGTTCTTCTGCTGCCCCTTCCCTACCAAACCCAGAGGTTAATTCTGAGATGTCCTTCAGTAACTTTTCTGCATGTAAATCTTTGCTTCAGAGTCTATTTTCTGGGAAGATCAGTCTCAGAGAAAGAGAGTCTAGGATACTGATGATGACTTTATATTCTAGAACTGGGATTTTAGGTAAGTTGTTTATTTTAATTTGAATTTTTAAATACCATTGAAGAAAGACTTGAGAGATGTTTAGCATAAAGGCTTGTGAGTTAGAAAAGGCTTAGCCATGCTATCATATACTTTCAGGGACCTGCAAGTAGCCAGGAGATAGATTTTGTGTGGACCTGGGAACATTCCAGAACTTTAAATATAACACCTGTCATCTAGGTGTCAGGTTTCTTGGATGAGTACATCTGCTTGCTTAGTGTCATATCGTGTTTACAATGCAGTTTTTGTTCAGCTGCCTTGGCTGTTCAAGGGCATCAATCCTCTCGTTCACACCCTGAACGCTGGCAGATTCTCATCCTCTCTCTCTATTCTGCTGCACCTCCTCTCACTGCAGAAAATTTGGGGAACTTCATTTCCTTTGTTGCCTTTCTCTTGTTCTACATTGAGGCAATGTTGTTGTTTCCAGGGCGACAGTGAAAAGAAAAAGTTAATTCAAAGAGCTCTAAAGAGAAGTATTAATAAAGTACATGAGATGCCAGTAATTCAGAGGAAAGCAGAGACATCTTTGAGGAGTCTGCGGATAAACAGAGAACTTTTCACAAGGCTGTATAAATATTCAAAAGTCTTCAAAAAGCTGAAATATATTTTAGTGATTACAGCAATGGATTAATATTTACCGTTAGGGAGCCTATTACTCAATAGTTGGAAAAGTCCCGAAACATCTAGGTGCAAAAAGTAAATTACAAATGATACATTTTCTTAACATCTGTCTTCGAATAAGGTTGAGAACAACCCATCTCTTTCAGTATCCATCCATCAACATAATGCCTCTTGTCATTTTCTGTAGTTCATGTTCTATTCTCCCTCGTACCTTTTATTTCCTTTCACGGTGTAGAATTTTGTTACTTTTTGGAAGAGATCAAAGATAGTCATTAGTATCTACCACTGCTGTGTTCCTTTTTATTTAAATCAGAGTAGAGAGATTGTGTGGTACTACTGGACAGTCTATTATCCCTATTGAAAAAGCAACGTGAAAAATCTTAGGTGTGCAAATTAGTGTGGGAGTGGTCAAAGAGAGATAGAGAGTGAAGTGATAGACCAAGGTGAAATTTGAAGTCTATACTAAATCTGTACTAATGAACAGTGGAGACAGCAGAGCAAGAGGTATTTAGTCAAATGGATGTGTCATCGTAATGGGGAAAAGACAAATTCAAATAACTGCTTTTTCTAAAACAACAAAACTACCAAAACATGACTTAATAGTGAGAATGTAGGTAGAATAAATTATCTGTAGCCTTTAATTATTGGTTTGTGTTTACAGAATTAATAGCTGTTTTCATGCAGTCAGTGGCCCCCTGGCCACGCCCTGGGGCCATTCTTCAATCCAGGAAAAAGTGTGGCCACTGGCCACTAGAGAGCAGCAGAGAGCTGAGAACGGATCTGATGCTCAGGATGGAAAGACTTCTACTCACCCAGGTTACCTCCTCCATCAACGCCCCACCTGAGAGAGATGTATTTCCCCCACCCTTTCTTGTTTGTTTGTCTGGGGAAGATATTCCAATCAAGTTGCTGCTTCTGAGGTTGGATGGAGCTGGGTTATCATTCAGGAAGTTGTAGTTGTAAAACATCTCTGAGCCTCAAGATTGTCATTAGTAAAATGGGGCTACAAATAGCACACAATGCACAGAGCTTCTGTGAGCACTAAGTACAAAGATGTGGGCATTCAGTGGTCGCTCGGTGAACAGTGCATCATAAACATCCTAATGATCATTCTGTGGGACTGGGCTTGTTCAGAGCATTTGGGGTTAGCCCCATTTTACTAATGACAATCTTGAGGCTCAACACACACTGGGGCCTTTTAGAGGGTGAAGGGTGAGAGGAGGGACAAGATTAGGAAAAGTGACTAATGGTTACTATGCTTATACCTGAGTGATGAAATAATCTTTACAACGAACCCCATGATGTAAGTTTACCTATGTAACAAACCTGCATTTGTACCCCTGAACTTAAAATAAAAGTTAAAAAAAGGAACCCCCCTGCCTAAATGTAATGTTCCCTCTGAAAGTAGGAGAGGCTTGTTTGAAACAATGCAATTAGAAAATATGGTGTCATTACTTTTAAGCCAATGGTCACTTTAATTGGACAACTATGTTTTAATTAGAAGTTTTTAGGGTCTTGCTGTTCCCAAAATGTTTGTGTTCAAGAAGGTTAATATTTCTGCAATATAGTAAATTCCAAACTGGCCATTGGTTGTATATTCCAATAAAATAAGAGCTTACTGAGCCCCTGCTCTGGACATAGCATTATGCTGAATTCTGTGGACGATCCAGGTAGTGTGGAAGAAAGAGTCTACAATCCAGGATCATAACAGCCAATGCAGTGGGGGCTGGATGAATCCAAGATGCTTTCCTGTATCTATTATTTCCTGGGGGATTTTTCTGCACAGAAAGGAACTGGAAGATGTAACTCACTAGTTTTCCAAATAATGACTCATAGGGTTAAGACTAGAGTCACAATGCCAGAACCATCTTTCTTTTGTTCACACTCTGTGGGGTGTCGTAAATATCACCAACTATTGACTTTTCACTACCTGTTTTCTCTTTTTTTTTTCTGGTTAATGATGCATCCAAGTTGGCTTAATGGACAAAGTTACTCACTAATCACCGGGATAGACAAGTAAACAAAAATGATCTACAGTAAAAGTGTAGTGTGGGGAAAATAAATTGGGGTTTTGGTTAAAGTATGCTAAATATAAGTCAATGGTGGGATGTGGCAGGCAAAAGAGATAATGCAATCTGAATTACTAACGCACACTGTCTGAAGGAGGGAAGTGTTAGACCAGTGGCTCTCAATACCTTTCATCACTGATTTCTTTGAAAATACGTGAGCCATCAAACTCTCTTAAGAAATAGTCATATACATACATAACTTTGAACAGACTCTTGTAGAATAAATGTTCTTACCTCACCACAATGTCCTGTCAATAGTTAATTTCATAGTAATTAGGTCCCATGTACAGATGTACAGGCACTGTCCATGCCTATGAAAAAATAATCAGTCTCCTGTGCTCTCCACCTACCTGAGAGTAAGTAGGTGAGAGGATTCATGCAGCATAATGATTCTAAATGACTAGAAGTCAAGGGCCTTTCTGGCACAGCAGATGGGGACCAGTACTGACATTTCAGGACTTCGGATATGACCGTCTTTGTGGATCAGGCTGCCTTTACATTCAAGGTCAGAAGCAGAGGTGAGGATAAAATTCAATAGCTGCTAACTGAATTGCAGTCAATAGACCCATAAAGTTAGGGGAGTTCTGTTGGAATTTACTAGATAATGAGATACATCCTGGAATGTTTAGGGGAAAGTATACGGATGTACACAGTTTAATAAAAATGCATCAAAAATAAGATGTATGTATGTATGGACAGTGAAGTACATAGTTAGATAAATGACAAGCTAAAAATGTTAATGGTGAAATCTAAGTCACGTACGTTGTAAAATTCTTTCATTTTTCTGTTTCATATTAAAAGTATAGAGAAATATAATTTGGAATTCACTCAGCCAAGCCAATCCCAATGGCAGTAACTAATTCAATGGAAATATTCCATCACTGTGATTATTTCCAGGAAATGAAACTTAACTCACAATAATTAATGCCGATTGCACTTGTCATTAATCTTTTTGGAATCTGTCTTATTCCATATTCTCAGTTTTGTATGACAGTCATTCATAGAGAATTGGGTTTTTTAGAGCAACACTTTCTCCTCATGTTTGAAGAGGGTGGTTGTAGCGGTGGGAAATGTTCTGTGTGGAGAGGATTTCTATTCTAATTTCCTCAAGGGGCAAAATGTAGTGGAAACATAATAGAGTAAACACTCATGGATGTAAAGTATTTTTAAAAAGTTGCATCTTCCTTCCCTCCCTCCCTGCCTTCTTTTCTACCTTCCCTCCCTCCCTCCCTCCTCCTTCCTCTTCCCTCCCTCCCTCCCTCCTCCTTCCTTCCCTCCCCCCTCCCTCCTTCCCTCCTTCCTTCCTTCCTTTCCCTCCCTCCCTCCCTCCTTCCTTCCTTCCTTGACAGAGTCTTGCTTTGTTGCCCAGGTTGGAGTGCAGTGACGTGATCTCGGCTCACGGCAACCTCCACCTCCCACGTTCAAGCAATTCTCCTGCCTCAATTTCCCAAGTTGCTGGGATTATAGCCACGTGTCACCATGCCAGGCTAATTTTTGTATTTGTAATAGAGATAGGGTTTCACCATATTGGCCAGGCTGGTCTCGAACTCCTGACCTCAGGTGATCCACCCATCTCAGCCTCCCAAAGTGCTGGGATTACAGATGTGAGTCACCGCACCTGGCCAGCATTTTTATGGGTTTCTTTATAGCTTAATTTATTCACTTTTGATCAAGATAAAACCAGCCATTTCTACATTTAAGTAATTCTGTTGCTTCTGGACCCAAAATATATTAGTTATGCCATCCCTGTCCCTAGGCTTACTCTGTGCCTAGGTCAATAACCTGTTGGCTCTTTTATTGCTTTGTGTTTCTTAGCAGAAGTGTGTGTGTGTGTGTGTGTGTGTGTGTGTGTGTGTGATTCTGTTCTCCTTGCCTTGGAGCCCATCACCTGCACACTTAATTTTCTTTTCATGTAATGGTAAAAGACAATCCTTTGTTATTTAATTGAAAATAAATCTACTTTTGCTTTATTCCATGACACAATTTTTTGAATTTCATATGACCTTTTTCCTTTTCTTGGAGTAGGGGATACATTTAGACTTAGAGAGAAGTCACAAAAATAGTACAGAGAGTTCCTAAACACTCTTCACCTGCATTCCCTAATGCTGATGAATGATATAACCATTGTGTAATCATTAGCATCAAGAAATTAACATGGTTACAATAGTGATAATGAATTCATAGACTTTATTTGTATTTCACTGAGTTCCTCACAAATATGGTTCCCTTTATCTTGTCCGAGATCTAGCCTAGTATCTCACGTTGCATTTAGCTGTTGAGTCTTTTCTATACGGTAGCCCTTTTCATCTACAGTTTCACTTTCCAGTTTCAGCTACCTGCGGTCAACCAGGTCCAGAAATGTTAAATAAAAAATTCCAGAAACACACAATTCATAAGTTTTAAACTCAGTGTCTTTCCGAGAAGCGTGATGAAGTCTTGCATCATTTCACTCCGTCCTGCCCCGGATGTGAATCCCCCCATGGTCTGCCATCTCCACATGTCTTATTCCACCTCCTGTGAGTCACTTAGTAGCTGTCTCAGTGATCAGATCAACTGTTGCTGTACCATAGTGCTTCCCTTCAAGTCACCTTTATTGTACTTGATAAGGGGTCTCAAAGTGCAAGATGAGTGATGTCGGTAATTCAGAATTGCCAAAAAGATACCAAGAAGTGCTTCCATTAAGAGAAAGGATGAAAGTTCTCAACTTGATAAGAAAATTTAAAAAAAGTCATATGCTGATGTTCCTAAAATCTTCACTAAAAACAAACGTACCATTTGTGAAATTATGAAGAGTAGTTTGTTACAATTTTTCCATTTCATTATTAGTTATTACTGTTCATCTCTTACGGTGCCTACCTTATAAATTCAACTTTATCATACATATGTATTTTTTAAAAAAAACAATATGGATAGGTTTTGTATTATCCATGGTTTCAGGCATCCAAAGGCAGTGCTGAAATATATCCCCTCTGTATAACGGGGTCTATTGTAAATTCCTAGAAGTAGAATTGCTGAGTTAAAATGTAATTCTATGTAGTTTTGTTAGACAATGCCAGAAGGCTCCCAGAGGTTTATACCAGTTTGCATTCCCACCAGCAATGTATGAGCAGGCCTGTTTCCTGACGACATAACCAACAGAATGTGTTCTCATACATCGTGTTCTGTCAATCTAATAGGTGAGAAATGCTATCTCAGTGTTCATTAAAATTGGCATTTCTCTAATTATGAGTGAGCTTTAACATTATTTATTTATTATTTAAGGACCCTTGTTTTCTTGTTCACAGGACTGACAAAAGGCTTCAACATTTTCTTTCCTCTTGTTCATTTTAAAAATCATATTTTTCTTTGTCTCAGTGTTCTTTATATTGAATTCAATTTTGTCAGATGTGACCATTACAATACTTTCTTTTACAAGTTTGAATTTACCTGCATATTTTTATTTTTCCTCTTTAAGCTGAAGAAAAAAAATCAAATTAATATATTCACAAAACAAATTGTGCTAAAAGCTTATTTTTTAAAAAAATGAAAAACAACAATAAAAATCAGTTTCCTGGTCTCTCTGAACCCTACCTGCATTGTTCCTTATCAGATGTAACCAACCTTTATACTCCTCTTTCATGTTTTTAGTATTGACTTCTTTTTTTAAATAGTGTGCTTATATCACTATTGATTAATTTGTTACTTTAAACATAATTTTCTGACTTTCAAAGTAGTGGAGATGTTGCTTCTGACTCCCCCTTCCTTGAACCCCAATTATCTTTAACCAGGAAAACCCCAAGACAACACCACACATTTGCTTCCTTGATGGTTGTATTCTTTTTACCATTGAACTTGACTTTATTTTTTAGTAATTTATTTTCTTTCAGTGATTTGTAATACATAGTCAATTTCTTTGTTCTTCTTTTAATTGATTTGAATATTTAGCTAAAATACTTAAACTATATTTACCAGTTTTTGAAATGAAAACTGATTTGGTGAGTATTGATTACTCCCATGAGAGAGGAGGAAACTAATTCACTTTCTGTGACTCACAGAATACAAGCAACCCCTTTCTACTTTCTGTCTTGTATTGGTAGACTCAAGAGATTGTATTATACTTCATTATAATTAAAATAATAAATACTTACATGAAGTATAATAAAACTACAATAAGCTATAATACTATAATAAATACTACAATAAAATGAAATACTATAAAAACTAGGACATAATACTGTAAGACTGTAATAAAATATTTTTTTGTTCAAGAATTAAAATATTCATATTCAGTTTTATAAACATAGCCAAAATAGCTACCTAGACTAAATTATCTGCTGAAATGGTTCAAAGGTCTTCCCAATTCCTCCATAGAAACATTTGCCTTTTTGCGATTTATTTTGATTTTTATCTTGATTAGCAGGGTTATGTCCTTATGATATTTTAAAGAATAGTAGATATTAATATGCTTCCTGAATCCCTGCATATTTGAGATTTTCTTTGTGTTTTGTCATAAAAAGTGAAACCTAAGTTGGGGAAAATTCTTGGATTATACATGTCTGCACGAGGATAAGGCTTCCCATACAGCCTGTAGAAGCATGTGCCAATAAAACCTCTTTTCTCTATTAAAAAAAAAGAATTTAGTAGACTTGCTCCATTGATTTTGGCATCTACATTTGTTTGAAGAACTCTGGGGCTAGTTTTCAAATTAATAACTTATTCAAGAGTAAACATATACTCCTCAATGTTTATAACACAATGTTATGGATGTTAAGTGGCGCATATTGATTCTTTTAAATCTGCATCTCAAATTTATTTCAGTTCAGGAACTTGGTTAATTTTGTGCTGCTGTAACAGAATACCTGAGACTAGATATTTGTAATGAACAGAATATATCTCTCACAGTTCTGAGGTTGGCAAGTCCAAGATCAAGGTCCCAGCAAGTTCAGTTGTCTTGTGAGGGCTGCCCTCTGTTTCCAAGATGGTGCCTGGTTGCTGCATCCCCTGGAGGGGAGGAATGTTGTGTCCTCTCATGGAACAACAAGGGCCAAAAACTGCATGAAGTGTTTTTAAATAAGGGCCTAATCCCATTCTTAAAGGAGGAGCCTTCATGGTCTAATCAGCTCATAAAGGTCCTGCCTCTTAATTTTATCACATTGGCCACTAAGTTTCAACATCTGACATTTTTCTGTTACTTTTTTACAGATAATGTTTTACAAATCCAGTATCTTTTTTTTCTGCAGTGCTTATTTAGCATTTTGCTGCTGCAATTGTTTAAATTCCATTTCCCTTTATAATAAAAACTGTTTTATTTCCTCTTTAATCTCAATTATGGGATATATATGGTTCTTCAATTTCCTTAAGAATATGAAACGTTGTTGAAATATAACTTTTCTTTCTTGACATAATTTTTAACAAAATATCCTTCTTTATATGTTATTTTCTTTCTTTCTATTTGGTGTTGTCATTGTAGACAACTTTTGCATGTGTCTCCTCTCCTCCATTTAAAAACTTTTAGTAATCTCTTGAGTGTTGACAATGCTATCCAAGTCTTCCTTTTGATCCTTCAATCTGCACAAAGGTTCATTTGGTTTGCTTCTTTGTTTTCATGGTGGGATGGTTTGCCTGTAGTCCTGCCCAAATCTCATCTTGAATTCCCATGTGTTGTGGGAAGGACCCAGTGAGAGGTAATTGAATCATGGGGGCAGGTCTTTCCTGTGTTGTTTTCATGCTAGTGAATAAGTCTCATGAGATCTGATGGCTTTATAAGTGGTCTGCACAAGCTTTATAAACTTCTCTGTGCAAGATCTCTCTTCCTCTTTGCCTGCTGCATCCACGTAAGACATGACTTTCTTCTCCTTGCCTTCCACCATGATTGTGAGGCTTCCCCAGCTACGTGGAACTGTAAGTCCATTAAACCTCTTCCTTTCGTAAATTGCCCAGTCTCAGGTATCTCTATCATCAGCGAGAAAATGGACTAATACAGTAAATTGGTACCAGGAGAGTGGGGCACTAATGAAAAGATACCTGAAAATGTGGAAGCGACTTTAGAATTGGGGAAACAGGTAGAGGTTGAAACAGTTTGGAGGGCTCAAAAGAAAACAGGAAAATGTGGGAAAATTTGGAACTCCCTAGAGACTTGTTGAATGGCTTTGACCAAAATGCTGATAGTGATATGGACAATAAGGTCCAGGCTGAGGTGGTCTCAGATGGAGATGAAGAACATGTTGGGAACTGGAGCAAAGGTGACCCTTTTTATATTTTAGCAAAGACACTGGCAACATTTTGCCCCTGCCCTAGAGATTTGTGGAATGTTGAACTTGAGAGAGATGATTTAGAGTATCTGGCAGAAGAAATTTCTAAGCAGCAAAACACTGAATATGTGACTTGGGTGCTGTTAAAGGCATTCAATTTTAAATGAGAAACAGAGCATAAAAGATTGGAGAATTTGCAGCCTCACAATGTGATAGAAAAGAAAATCTCATTTTCTGAGGAAAAAATTCAAGCTGGCTGCAGAAATTTGTATAAGTCATGAGGAACCAAAGGTTAATCACCAAAACAATGGAGAAAATGTCTCCAGGGCATGTCAGAGATATTTGCAGCAGTCCCTTCCATCACAGGTGTGGAGATTTAGGAGAATAAAATGGTTCTGTAGGCCAACCCCAGGGTCCTTCTGTTGTGTGCAGTCTAGGGACTTGGTGCCCTGCATCCCAGCTGCTTCATTTGTTATTAAAAGGGGCCAAGGTACAGCTCAGGCTGTTGCTTCAGAGGGTGCAAGCCTCAAGTTGGCAGCTCTCATGTGGTGTTGAGCCTGCCAGTAAACAGAAGTCAAGAACTGGGGTTTGGGAACCTCCACCTAGATTTCACAGGATGTATGGAAAAGCTTGGATGTCCAGGCAGAAGTTTGCTGCAGGAGTGGGGCCCTCATGGAGAACCTCTGCTAGGTCAGTGCCTAAGAGAAATGTGGGGTCAGAGTCCCCACACAGAGTCCCTATTGGGGCACTGCCTAGTGGAGCTGTGAGAAGATGGCCACAATCATCCAGAACCCAGAAAGATAGATCCACTGACAGCCTGTACTGTGCACCTGGAAAAGCCACAGATACTCAACACCAGACTATAAAAGCAGCTGGGAGGGAGGCTGTACCCTGTAGAGTCACAAGTGTGGAGCTTCTTAAGACCATAGAATCCACACCTCTTGCATCAGTGTGACCTGGATGTGAGTCATAGAGTCAAAGGAGATAATTTTGGAGCTTTAAGATTTGCCTTCCAAACTGGATTTCAGACTTGCATGGGGCCTCTAGCCCCTTTGTTTTGGCCAATGTCTCCCATTTGGAATAACTGTATATACCTAATACCTGTAGCCCCATTGTATCTAGGAAGTAGCTAACTTGCTTTTGATTTTACAGGCTCATAGGCAGAAGGGACATGCCTTGTTGCAAATGAGACCTTGGACTGTGGACTACTTTTGAGTTAATGCTGAAATGAGTTAAGACTTTGGGGGACAGTTGGGATGGCGTGATTGGTATTGAAATGTGAAGACATGAGATTTAGAAGGGGGCAGGGGTGCAATGATATGGTTTGGCTGTGTCCCCACTCAAATCTCATCTTAAATTCCCATGTGTTGTGGAAGGGACCTGGTGGGAGGTAATTGAATCATGGGGGCAGGTCCTTCCCGTGCTGTTCTCATGATAGTGAATAAGTCTCATGAGCTCTAATGGCTTTATAAGACAGAGCTTCCCTGCATAAGCTCTCTCTTTGCCTGCTGCCATCCATAAGACATGACTTGCTTCTCCTTGCCTTCTGTCATAATTGTGAGGTTTCTCCAGCTATCTGAAACTGTAAGTTCATTAAACCTCTTTCTTTTATACATTTCTCAGTCTTGGGAATGTCTTTATCAGTAACATGAGGATGGACTAATGCACATGGGTAGCATTCTAATATTTCCTTGAGGAACAAGCACAGAGGGTGGGGAACAGTATTTGGTAAGCCTCCCCGCAACAACATTCTCTCATATGACTGCTCATTGCTGACATGAAAAAAAGCTGGGAGTAGAGACTGGTCACCCATGACCAGAAAAATCTTACTATTTTCTTACTCTTTTTAATGGATTATTTATTTGACTTTTTGTAGGAAAATTTACAAACCTACACTTATGGGACTGTCTTTTTTATCCAGGGATTTTTCTGTCTGCCTCTCTGTTAATTTGAATTTTTATTTACCTTCAGTTTTTCTGCGTGTGTGTGTGTGTGTGTGAGTGAGTGCATGTGTAGTGTTTGTTTGTGTTTAGAGACAGAGAGAGAGACAGATAGAAAAAGAGAAAGGAGAGAGAAAAATAAAAGAGAAGACAATAAGAGATAATCCAGCTGAATAATGATATACTGTAAGTTGAAAACTCTCATCACTTTTCATATATTCCATGTGCCTAACTCACTGCCTTTCTTAAAGTAAATTTGCATCCCAAATTTATTTCAGTTCAGAAACTTTGCATTTGCTGCTGGAACAGAATACCTGAGACTCGGTATCACGCTTCTGAGACTGGGAAGTCAGAGATTACTGTGCCAGCAAGTTAAATTGTCTGGTGAGGGCTTCTCTGCTTCCAAATGGTGCTTGGTTTCAAGTGGCAATAACAGTAATTGTGTGTGGACTACTGACTCAGCCAGGCTTGCTACTAAGAACTTTCACATAAAACATTTTATTACACATACTCAACAATATTAATATGACATTTACCTTATTGTCCCATTTTTACATAATAGACAAATTTGTCAGAGGCTGCAGATCCCACGACTCCAACCCTGGATGGTCTGACTCCAAGGCAAATCCTCTCGACCAGCACATGTCTCTTTTAAAAAACTTCTAATATTCTCCTTTAGCTGTGGGTCTTACTGCCTCAGATCTTAGAGAGCCTGGACCCTGAACACCTGAACAGTATCTACTGTTGTTTTTTGTTTGTTTTTATACAGAGGGACCAGATTTCAATCCCTCTCACTAAAGATCACCTCATAATTCCTTGGAATTTAAAATGACCTTATAAACCCAAACTTTGGTGGCTGAGAGCCAGCCATGGGAGCTGCCTTAGGAGGACTTGATAGTTTCCAATGGTGGCACATACTCATGAACTATAAGCTAAAGCATTATCCTGGGGCAATTGGAGGGAGATCTTTCAGTCCTTCCTGGTAGTTTGGCATGTTAAACTTCGTGTGGTCTGTGTCATCCTAAATAACAGAGAGAGGTTCTGTAAAAGAAAACATGTCTATTTGACAATAGAGTGCTATAATTGTTATATAGTTACATGTAAACTGTGTAGTGACATAGCTTACCTGTCAGTAAACTATGTGTTTTCAGGGAGGTAAAAGAGAAATGTTTGGATGGAAAAATGAGGAAGATTATATAATTGTTTTGAAATAATGATCTTGGTTACAAAGAGCAATAATAAAGGCCACTCTAGTCTGTGGCTGCACGGGCAGTCGCTGGGCAGACATCCTTATAGGAGTATTGTCGTATATGGCTGCAATGGCCTTTGCATATGGTTATGCTTTCCATAGGGTAGGTCTTTCGTTGTTATTAGGTGTAACAACAAAACCCTTTCTTCATGAGGGCCCTCTCTTCAGGGTCCTCCCTGGCTGTATTTGTCAGGGCTTTTTTTGTGTGTGTTTTTTACATTAGTGACTCTATTTTCACTTTGAAAACTTTCATGCCTGATTGGATCCTGTCTTCTTCAGCCTATTGTGGGTCTCAGGCAATTGATCTGAGGAACTTGGAATATGCCTGTGCTCCTGATTTAGTGGCATCTCAGTGACCACATAAGTCATGTTTCTCAAACCTTGGCTTTCTTCCTTTGACCTTCGTTGCGTTGGATTTCAACATGACCTATAAGGATGGTGGTGCCCTGTTTCCTCCTAGGCATTAGGTCTTGTCTAGGATGTTGACAATGAGAGGGTAGACAGAACGGTTCCTATGTGGGGATGGCATTTTAAATGAATTGAAGCATTAAAGAAATGGGAAGTCATTTTACCTAAATCTATTAAGAAGAGAAATAAAGAGAAGAAAAAGGAAGAAGGGAGGGAGGGAGGGAGGGAGAGAGAGAGAGAGAGAAAGAGACCAAGACTTTACTCGTCTTAAACTTTCTTTAAGCACTTCACAAGCTTAGGGATCAAGGTTCTGTTTAGGGCAGCACATAACAGCTATGTTGATAATTGAGGAGAAACAATGACAGAAATAATTGTTATCACTTTTACAGCACTTACTAGGGACCACACTGAATATTTAATCCTCATAGCAAATGTATGTGATAGGTATTATCATTATATTCCCATTTTAGTGATGAAGAAATTCTAGCTCATGAAGAGGGAGAGTGGCACTTCCCAGGTTCTGAGTGGGTGAGTGTGACCCAGCCCTTCCTTGTTGCAGACTGAAATAGAGAGAAGAGTTTCACTGGGACTAACTGAATAGTCTTCAAGCCTTGAGCTCTGGTGTTCTCAGGACTGAGTACCCTGCTGTCTGCTGCCAATGTGGCCTGAGATTCCAGCCGCAGTGGGCTTGACGGCACCGGGTCACTCAGAAGTGGGAAACAAAATGCCTGTCACATGCCAGCAAACTCTGAATGTTGCTCTGAAGTAACAACTGCACTTAACAATCAATAATCAAGTTTTAATAATTCACAGATACTTCTTTTCCCCTTTCAGCCCTTTCAGATTCTTTGCCTCATTCCTCATTTTCCTTTTTGAAAAATAATTCACATCTTTTTATCCAAGAAACCTTAATTCTCTTGAGTTCTTTTTTTTTTTTTCAGAATTCAATGTCTGCAGATCATGCTCTGATTTCAAAATGACCACTTATTCCAGTACCAGATAGATTCTGAAGTGGACTGACGTGGACACTGGAGGTGGTGGAGAACTAAGGTTTCTTGGATAAGGATATGTGATTTCTGCTCTCGTAAACACTTCCTTGAGTGTGTAGAGATTGACTGGGGGAGGTAGGACTGTGGTTAGTTTCAGTCTCCTTTTATTGGAGGTCCTAATGTTGAAAGCTATTGAATACCTGGTAACCAACGCAAGTGAGGTGTCCTCTGTGAAGTGATTATAGTGTCCTTACCTCGTAAGCCCTCAAGGACTCAGGATACTCATGGAAAGGATATGTGATTAATTGCCTTTTCTAGTTTATAGAAATTTATGAAGAAAACTATTTCTTTCAATTAATGTCGAGACTCTTAAAAAAAGGGCATTATAAGAACCACAAATGGATCTTTGCTTTTTGTCCTGGAAAATTTATAGTACCTGAGGGCCATCATTCTGAACTTGATTTTCATTATATAGTAATGTAATATAGTTGTAGAAGGTATACGATAAACAGCAGAATGTGTGCAAATCCCATGTTATCGCTGAGAACACAGATTACAAATAATTCTTGACACAAACCAGTTTTGCTGTCATTTCTTTCTTTAGGGCAATGTGGTGTAATGGAATGGGAATGGAACAAGCACAGGATCTGGAGACACAGGCCAGGTCTCCAGTCACAGCTCAGCCAGAGATGAGTGGCTGGAGACCTTGGACACAATGCCTCCTTGGGTCTCAGGAGGAGTTGCACCAGAATATTTTTGAGGAATCTTCCAGAAGTAATATTTGATGATTTATGAGTTTGGGGAAGGAAAGAAAAAGGAAGAAAAGGAGGGAGGAAGGGAGAAGGGAAGGAAGGGAAGGAGACAAGGAGGGAGTGAGGAAATGGAAAGAAATCAGGACTGGTTCAAATTAGTTGGGCTTCTCAGCTGCTTGTAACAAGGACAACACTAGTGATGCATAGATATTCAAACCTCCCATCCGTCCGCTTTGTAACGGGTGCGGGGTGGGAGGGAAATGAGTTATTTGGTGTCGAGCCAATTGTCTGGCCGTGGCTCTTTTTGGCTGATCGGAGTAGATGTCTAAAGCTGCAGAACTGGGAGTGGCTAAGAAAGACTAGATTTATCGACATTAAAAAGGCAGACAAACCAAATCTGGAAAAGTAAGTTTCTGGGGGAGAGATTGTTGAGCAGCTGCTGGGAAGATTTGGGGGAAATAGATGAGCAGAGAGGATATTTAGGAAATTCTGCTATGTGTGTCATGAAAATGTAAACCATGTTTTCCACTCTTCAAGACTTCAGTCAATGCTTAAATTGCTTTTTAATGCTCTTTATTTGTTTAACTTGTGTCTTCCTTGAGTATCACACCATGCCAAGAATGGCCCCATTTTATCTGTGTTGGAAGGGGTTTTGCTCGACTGGGGATGGGAGAATGTAGGCAGATTCAAACTCTCGTGGAGCATTCAGACAATACTTGGGGTCTGCGTCTTAAAAGTGGACTTCAAAGAATATAGAGCTGAAGGAAAATGCAGAATCACAAAGGCTGGAAACTTTGACAATGATAAGCAGGTCTTTGGTTGGTAGTAGAAAAATAACGTTTGTTGTTGTTTTGTAATTAAGAGAAAAATGTTCTTTGGATTGCCCATCTGCCTTGTTTGATACTGAAAAGTCTTTCTCCAACAGTCACATCCCCTGGAGAGAGACTCAGGAGTGGTCAACAGGGAACTGATGACAGAATGCTGTAGAGTCTCAGTGAAGGCAGAACTGATGCAAGAGCCCTGTGGTTGAAACGGTCCCTGAGTGGTGCTCAGTGAAGCTCCCAAGTGTGGCTGCTATGGGCACTACAGGAGGAGCCCCCTCTGACAGCAGCTTCTGCTCCAGGCAGCTGCTTCTCTCCACAATATGTTGGAGATCAGCAGGGAAGGAATGCATGGCAGGAATTTTTCTGACTTGCTCCTTTTTTTTGGTTCTCTGGTGATTTGAGGGTCCTCTCCAGCCGTGAGGATGTCTAACCTGGCTAAAAGCTAACAGATTGCTGGGAATTCATGGCAATTAAAATTAGACAAAATCATTTATAAACATTATTCTAAATAGAAGTCTCCAGCTGCTGATGGCTTTTTTGAAGACATCAGGTTTGCAGTTTAGAGTGTAGGGATTTATTGCTCTGCATCAAGTATTCTCTTAGCTACCTCTTTTTTGTTTGTTTGTTTCTAGAATTTCCTTTAGGCATTTTCACTTCTAAAAATCTGCTTCTGGAAGGATTATTTGAGATGGGAGATGGTCTGAGGAGTGGAAATTAGCAGGCTAAAATTTATTTTAATATAGAAATTATTGGGGAGAAAGTAAAAACCTTCCTCACACATGTTCTTGGATCGGGGAAGGCCATTGATATGTCTATTCAGTGATGTGGGTCTCTCTGCCAAGATATATCTCTGAGGTTAAAAAAAAGAACAATTCTTTTTGAATGTGTATGTGTTGAAGGAAGTGGTTTCTTTTAATGATGCCAAATATTTCATTTTTTTCTTTAGGTTGTAATTTAAAATACAAATACAAAGGCAAGACTGTGTCTTTAAAATAGAAATAAAACTAAACCATCACTACTCATGTGAAAATGCAAAATAAAAATATGTATTAGTAACCATATACTCCATTAAAACAAATTTCAGAAAGCTTGAAATAGCATTTTTAACTCACCTTAGTGGCACAGGAGATACAAATGAGTTTTTCATGTTTTTTTAAAAAATAATTTATTCTTTTTACTGTCTATTGACTGCAAGATAACTCTGCACTGTGGGAAAATCTCCTAGGATAGATGATATATGAAATTTCCTATCTTCTTCCCTGGCATTGCGACTTTTGCTGTTCACTTAGTTCTGCTACATATTATAACCTCTGCTTTGTAACTAAATTGAATGTGTTCTCTACAGAGAATTTACCAGATAGAATTTTGCAATTTAATATAGTAGGTAAAAGAGAATCCCAGTTGTTCATCTTTAGGTAAATGCTGAGAAGATGTGTGGAAAAGCAAACTCACTTTGTACATACAAATGTGTTCTCCAGTGTATTACCAAACCCTGAGACAGAGCCTCTTGACTATTTGGGCTATTGAAGCCTGAGAGAGAGAGAAGGCCTTCTTGGGGTTAGAGCACCCTTGCAGGGCTGCTCCTCGGCAGGTTCTGGATACTGGGAATACCAGAAGGCAGGATGACCTAGGCCAATAAAGACAGTGAGGCCAGGAAAGTCAGAATAAAGACCTGGAGAACTTCTGTATTAGGACCCTAGGGGTGAAATGCTGCTATAAACATGAAATAAAACATAAGAGAGAGAAGCACATGGGGGTAGAGGGGCATTAAATGGATCTATAGAAGATGTTCAAGGTGAGCAATGTGGGTGACATGGGTTGATTTGTGCCTCTGCCCAAACCTCATGTCAAATTGTAATCCCCAGTGTTGGAGGAGGGACCTGGTGGAAAATGATTGGATCATGAGGGCAGATTTCCTTCTTGCTGTTCTCGTGATAATGAGTGAGTTCTCATGAGATCTGGTTGTTTAAAAGTGTGTAGCACCTCTTCTTGCTCTCTTTTCCTCCTTCTCCAGCCATGTAAGATGTGCCTGCTTCCCCTTTGCCTTCTGCTATTATTGTAAGTTTCCTGAGTCCTCCCCAGCCATGCCTCCTGGGCAGTCTGTAGAACTATAAGTCAATTAAACCTCTTTTCTTTATACATTACCCAGTCTCAGGTAGTTCTTTACAGTAATGTGAGAAAGGACTAATATAGTGGAGATTTTATGTTTTAAATTATATATATATATTTCTTTTTATTAAAGTAAAAACTGTTTACTGCAGAAAAATTGGAAAGGAAAGAAAACTTTTCGAAAGAAGAAAAATTGTATGTGCTTTCTATATTTTCCCTCACGATAGCTAACCATTTACAAAGTTTTACTGAGTGTCCTTACTCTAGTTCATTTTCCCAAGCCTAAATATCTAATTAAGATGATGTTATCAATTTGTATATGACTAGTAGTCCCTTTTATGTCACTATAAAGGAATATCTGAGGCTGGGTAATTTGTAAAGAAGAGAGGTTTATTTTGGCTTATGGTTCTGTAGGCTGTACAAGAAGCATGTCACTGGTATCTGCTTATGGTGAGCCTCAGGAAGCCGTTACTCATGGCAGAAGGTGAAGGGGAGCCAGCGTATCACATGGAAAGAGAGAGGGAGCCAGAGAGAAAGGAGAAGGAGGCAGTCTTCTTTAAACAGCCAGTTCTCCTGTGAACTCATTGCTGCAGGGAGGCCATCAGGCCATTCATGAGGGATCTGCTCCCATGGCCCAAACACTTCCCACCAGGCCCCACCTCCAACATTGGAAGTCACATTTCTACATGAGATTTGCATGGGACATACATCCAAGCCATACCAATCATTATATATCATTCTTTTTTCTCTTAATGCTAGTCATTTATTCAACAATGAAGAAACATTTGCTTTATGCTTGCTTTAGGTCTTTGGGTTTAATAATGAGCAATACAGAAGTCCATCTCTCACACTGCTTCCATTTTTGAAGGAACAAATTATACTATCAGGCAGTGACAACGTGGCATTATTTACTTGATGCAATTGTGAAGAAAATCCTCCAAAGGAATGCATGCTGAAGGCTTCTTTGGAAACATATGAAACTCCATGGTCAATAAGCATGACCTCAGTACCAGACCTGGAGCCTTAGGAAAACTTTTCTGCAATGGAAGCTGTACTCAGGGAAGGACCTACCCAGGGTGATGAAGAACATTCTCAGGAGGCCATAATGCATGTAAAGGTTTGGAGAATTAGAGAACATATGACCCTAAAATGACTACCCTGGGGATAGTCATGACTGCCTCTCAGGAGGCAGGTCTCAGGTCTTCAAGGAAGCATGTTGGCGTGTTCAGCTGTAAATAGGCTAACATTTGCCCTTATAAAGGCTGTGTTAGGTTCTGGCTGAAGATAAGTAGGGTAAGGGAGAAGTGTGCAAATTAGAAGTACCTCTTCTTGTGAAGCTTATACATAGTTGTCTGGTCAAGTTTTAAACACTTGAAAATAAAGATGATGAGGAAAGACTACTGCTATGGTTTTAATGTGTCCCCAGAAGTTTATGTATTAAAAGCTTAATTGCTGTTACAATACCATTAAGAGGTGGGACCTTTAAGAGGTGATTAAGCTATGAGGGATCTTCCCTCATGAAGGGATTAATGCCATTATTGTGAGAGTGAGTTAGTTACCTTGAAAATGGGCTCCTGATTAAAAACAAGTAAGTTTGGCCCCATTGCTCTCTCCATTTCACATGCTCATTTTCTGACCTGCTATGGGAATAGTGCAGCAAGAAGGCCCTCACCAGAGGCCAATGCCATGTTCTCGGACTTCCCAGCCTCTGGAACTGTAAGACAAATGTACTTGTGTTCTTTATTAGTATCTCATGCTTTAGCATTGTGTTACAGCAGCAGAAAGTGGACTAAAACAATGGTTATATTCCCACCACTCAGTTTATCAACCTTACCTCTGTAGATATTCAGATGAATTCTCCTGTTATAGGTAGTTTGACACTGCTTGTAAGGCCAACCTGTTGTCTGTGCTCAGGATCCTGTCTTCTATCATCTCCTCAAGGGCTTTGTAGTGCTATTTCCTCCTCTGTATGTGTCATTTCCATTAGTATACAAACACACACTCTCAAGCCCCCCATATTATAAAAAAATATTGACTTCATATTCTCCTCCAGGGACCAACCTATTTCTCTACCCTCTTTCACAGAGTAATGTCTTCAAAGTTATTCAACTTGTTGTCTCCCCTTTCTTCTCATTTCCCCTTTTCTTCTCCCCACTCCAGTAAGACATCTGTCATGTCTACTGTTCTGCCATCAATTACATCCAGGTTGCCAGATCTGTGGTTATTTATCTGTGCTCTTCTTGTTAGTACTCATTGGAGCTTTTAACATAGTTGAACACCCCACTTATTATGAAGCACTTTATATCCAAAACATCCATGGCAGGACACTCACCTACTATTCTCCCTACCCTTTGGCTCTGTCTCTTCTATTCGATCTCTTAAGATTGTAGTGCCATGGGGCTCAGTCCTGGACATCTTGGTTTTTTGTTTTTCTCTAGCCTGCTTCTCATTCCTTCTTCCTCATGTGGTAACTAACCTCTTCATTACCCCAGTGTCCTCACCAAAACAGTGTATTCCTCTCATTGCTGATATACAATTTATCAGCAAGTTGCTTTTAGCTCTAAAATAGGACTACCATTCTTCAATTTTAATTCTATCTTAAGGTCAAATAGCAGCCTTTCACCTGGGCTACGATAAAGGCCTCCTAACTGGTTTCTCAGCTTCTACTTATCTCAATTCCACTATCCTTCCCTATAATATAAAGGATTGTTGAGCTAAAAACAATTAAGAAGAAACAGATGCAGAAAAGCTCTCTTTCCTCTCCCTATTTTCCTAAATGTAGTACATAAATTTGCGAAGGCATTCCCCTTTCCTCTCTAAGGACAGAAGTCAATTACTGGAGATAATGCTTATCAGTTCACATACAGCACCAGAGGAATCTGCAAACAACCTTGACTCCATTAATTTTTTCCCATCTATTTACCTTTCCACAGTTTTCTGCCTCTGGAAGCCTAAAACTGCTTTCCTTTGTCTTACTACTTCTCTAAAATTTATTGTTTGTTATTAAAGATCATATATAAGTCAGAGTCTAAGCCATTGCTTTGAGTTACCATTCATTGAGATGTCTACTGCCCACATTAATAAACTAACTTGTTTTCTTCTTGTGAATCTATCTTTCATTACAGGAGTCTGTCTCAACTGCTAACATATGATGGCTGGTAATTCCCTTGCTTAAAGTACTTTAGGAAGAAGCTCTCACCTTTAGAATAAAATCCAGACCCTACCCTACGGTTGGCAGTCTGTTTTCTTCTTCCCCTCTGACACCAAGTCCAACAATCTGCCAGTTTACCGCCATTGGCCACTTTGGTTATTTCCTGTTCCAGGTCAATTAAGCCAATGTGGTTTTCTCTTCAGAGAATTCACACTTCTGTCCTCCTTCACATGGAGTGTCTGTATGATTTCACATTGACTTTCTTTTTCATTCCAAGTGTTTTCTTTCTTCTGATATTATGTTTGAGTCTTGTCATTATAGATTTTCCTCACAAGTATAATTTATGTGATCTGCTAGGCCCTAATCTAACTGTTTTTTATCTAAATAAGCTCATGTAATCCTCATCACAATCTCATGAGGTAGGTTATGTTGATACAGATGAGGACAGTGAGAATGAGAGAAACTAAGCAAGTTCCTAAAGTCAAGCATTTATTAAATTAAGTTGAGATATTTGAATCAGGCAGGTTGAACTTAGAGTCTACATTCTCATGTTTCAGAATGATGTGGTTAGTGTGGTGCCATTTATGTTAAAAAAAAAATCCTTTAAAGCAACACCAATATGATGTCTGAGTAGGTGTATGTGATGTAGGTAGGCAAGTGCAGAGAAAAGGGTTTAAAATTGTGGGCATTGAACTAAATAGTGGTTGGCTTTAGGAGGGTTGGGAGGAAGGTCAAGATGGAGGATGGGCTAGTGGTTGCCTTTAGGAGGGTTGGGAGGAAGGTCAAGATGGAGGATGGGCTTCAAAAGATTCAGTCTTATCTCTAAGGTTTAAACATTTGTTTTTCAAGATGACTATATCTATCTTTATTATATGATAAAAAAGTTAAAGGATATTCTTATTTTTCACTTTATTGTGAATGCAGGAGTGATCACTCTTTCACCATTTGTGGGTGACCACCTGTCTTAGTCTGTTTTTAATGCTACAAAGCAATGCCAGAGACTGGGAAATTTATAAATAAAAGAAGTTTGTTTGCCTCATGATTCTGCTCTCTGCACAAAGAAGCATGGTACCAGCATCTGCTTCTGCTGAGGCTTCCAGTTGCTTCCACTTATGGCAAAAGGGGATGGGGAATGGGCATTGTCAGGGATCACACAGTAAGAAAGGCAGTAAGAGAGAGGGAAGGATGGTTCCAGGCTCCTCTTAACCAGTTCTTGAGGAAACTACCAGAGCGAGAATTCATTCACTATTATGAAGACAGCACCAAGATATTCATTAGAGATCTGCCCCCATGATCCAAGCACCTTCCACTGGGTCCCAGCTCCAACTTCAGGGCTCAAATTTCAACATTAGCTTTAGAGGGTCAAATATCCAAACCATAGCAGCACCTGGTAGCTGCTTTTTTCTGGCCCTCCTTCAGCTTTTATATTCTCTATAATACTTCTATTTTCTCTCATTCACTCTACAAATCTTGTAAGTTGTAAGGAACATACAAGATTCATTAGCAATTTTAGAGAAATATTTCTTCATATTTCTGTGCATGTATTTTTACTTATGATATTTAATATCTGATGGGCAACCTTTCAGTTAATAAAACAAGCAGCACAAACTTTTTCTCTCCCCAGAGCTGAATGAAGCATTATGATCACATTTCGTGAACCATTGGAGTGCTGGTGATGCACTCCTAAAGGTGTTAGCATGGAATAGAAGCTCTCACCTCCCTGTCTCGAGGATTATTATGCCAGAATGTTTTAGAAACCAGATAGCAACTCGAATGAGTGGTTACCAGGAATAACCATTTAATATGCATTTTCATCTTATGCACTTTAACAGCATGATGTCCTTTGAAGCTCAAGACTCTATAAAGGAAGAAGGGCATGACGTATTTTGAATCCATTCTCCAGATGGTAAAACTGAGGTTAAGATAGGTGATATGACCTGCCATTGTTACAACCACTAAGAAGCTGAGATTCAATGACAGGTTGTCTAAGTTGGAATGCTTTGGCATTTTCACTGCACTGTGTTGCCTCCTAAATTCTTTCAGGGTTGACCAGATGCTTTTTTACATTTCCAGACACTATAAATTATGTTTTAGACATTTTATAATTTTCAATGAGACTGAAGAGTAACTGGGACACCTAATTTAAAAGAAGAAAAAGCTGGGCTCCAGTGAATCAACTATGTGGCGTGTGTTTTCTGGCACTTTCAGTTAAAGGAATCTTTATTACCATTTGACTTTTGGTGTTTACATTAGATGTGAAACTTAAAGACAAACACCACTTTGGGGAAACATTAAAATGGCACAAGTGAGTTTTATTTTACTTAACTAACTGGCATCATTTTTGGAATCCTATAAAAATATTCCTTTTGCCTTTTAGAAATGCTTGAATGTTTTCTCTCTCTTCATGGTATATGACAGGTGGGGCTCCACAAAGCATCTTAGGGTTGTCTCAGACATTAAAAAAAACTCAAGTCTTTCCATATCGGTATTGGAAGAAACTCCCAAAGATTAACTTTCTTCAATTTCCTCTTTTATTTTTAAAATTATTGTTATTATTCATAGAGTCAGGGTCTTGCTGTGTTGCCCCGTTGATCCCAAACTCTTGGGTTCAAGCAGTCCTCCTGTCTTGGTCTTCCAAAGTGATGGGGTTGCAAACATGAGCCACCATGGTTGGCTGTTTTCTTCAATTTCTTGAAGGAAGAAATTAAGGAGGACATTACATCCTCTTTTACCCCTGTCAACTAGATATCAACTATCCTTGAATGTATAACATAGTCTTTCAAAAAATAGCTCCCATATTTGTGGGGAAGGCTAACCCTTATTTGTGGGAAAGGCTAATTGTTAGCTCATATATGTGTATGTGTATACACACACACACACACACACACACACACACACATATACATATATATATGGCTCTCATTAAGCTTTTTTATTCTCTAGAATACTTCTATTTCCTGTCATTCACTCTACAGATCTTGAGAGTTGTAAGGAGCATAAAAATTATATTCACTAGCAAAATGAGATTCGTTAGCAAAATATCTATCTGTCTGTCTGTCTATCTATCTATCTATCTATCTATCTGTAATCTGCAACCTTATAACTTTGACCTTCTTGTCCTAATTCTGTCCTTCTGAGTCACGGAGTGGGGAGAATGTTTTGTGAACTATAAAGCACTACTCATATGTGAGCTCTTAGAGTAACACATGCTCATTCTACCTAATCCTCCTTCTACTTAGGAAAACAATAAAATAATTGGGAGACATTAAGGCGTAGCTTGGAGGAGGGCTGTAGCCTTCTCATGATCACCATCAAAACACTCCATCTCTCAAATAAACATACATTCTTGGTTTAAATGTAAGTGTTCATGCTGTCTGAAAGCAGTTTCAAGGTATCCCAAATGTAACTTTGCACACTCTACTTCTAGAGAAATTTCCTCCATTAGACCACAGCCCCTTAACCCCACATCTATAAAAATGCTGAAGCATCCATTGCTGCAAATATTTGTAGCTTTGCATCCCGCTTCCAAGAGCCTTTGATTTCTTCCATAACAATTTACTTCAAGCAGTGATTTAAGCCACATACATTTATTACCTTATGGTTCTATGTACCAGAAATCCAATCTGAGACTTACTGGGATAAAATCCCTTCTGCAATCCTCAGGGCTGCATTCTTTTTCTGAAGGTTCTAGGAGAAAATCCATTCCTTTGTCTCTCATAGCTTCTAGAGGCCACACGTATTTCTTGGTTCACGGTGCCATTTCATCATCTTTAAAGCCAGCAAAGAGGCGAATGTTTGATCCTGTTTCTATTATTACTTCTTTCTCTGCCTCTGTCTGTTCTTCTGCCTCTCTTCTACATTCAAGGGCCCTTGTGATTACATGGAGCCAACTCAGATAATCTAGTATAATCTCCCTACCTTAGACTCAGCTGATTAGTAAACTTAATTCTATCTGCAACCTTAATTCCTCTTTGCTGTGTAACCTACCATATTTACAGGTTGTGAGGATTAGGACACAGCCATTTACTTGCGTCAGTGTGTGTGTGGTGTGGCTTGTTCTACCCACCATGCTGATCTTTCTAATTCTTTCTGTTTACCCATCCTCATTTTCCTTCCTCCTATGGTATCCTGTTGAATGTATCTCTTTCTAGTTTCTTTTCCCTAGGATTTTGTTTACCTATACTACATTGAGAACTACTACAAAATAGATGCTGTGTTAGGTGCTGAGGAGCTCACATCTAGTAACAGATGATTGTTCCAAAAAATTACAAGGATGGTGACAGAGATGTGTAAGAGGTCCTGTTGCAGGCTCGGTTTGCCAGAAGACTAATTCTGAGATAGGGATTAGAGTGCAAGAGGTTTAGGGAGGGATTTGGGGATCAACGCCTGTGCAAGGGAAGGGATGGAAGTAGGAGTAGGCAGAGAGGGAAGACAAGTTGTGATGGACTCTCACTGAAAACCTCAAGTAACCCGATGGTATGGTCTGATGGCAAGATAACCCAGCAGAACTGTTTTAAGTTGGGGCAAGAGAGCAGGGCCTTTGTACACCCACAGTCACCAGTCATTTGATGACAGTCTCCTCGGGAAATGGGCATGGCCTTGGGTGAGGCCACTGTCTTCAGCTGAATCCCTGAATGGGTCCAACAGCTGGTGGCTGGCAGCACCCCAAGCACCCAGGGTAATGCATGTGATCCCACTTATATCTGAAGGGGGATATAAGTGTAGATCATAGCTTTAATCTCAGGTGCTACAAAAGCTTCTAGCAAAGGCATCTTTCCCAGTCTGGTGTTGAATGTTAAGGAAGTAGCCTGGCACTCTCAGCGGGGCCCTGGTGTTGATAACAGCTGACTTGGCAGCTTGTTCCTGATTTTATTCAATAGGAAAAAATCAGTATATTTTGTTGGTCTGAGGAACATCAACATCAGACAAGGCCCCAAAGACTGTGATAGATAGATTTAAAAAAGGCCACTCTGTAATCATGCATGTCTATAGCTAGAGCAAAATAAGAATATTGTCCAAACTATAAAATGACCAAATACCACTGTAAATTGGATAATGTATGTGACTGCCTTATTTTTATGGGGGAGGCAAGGTCTCACGCTGTCACCCAGACTGGAGTGCAGTGGCACAATCTCGGCTCACCAAAACCTCCACTTTCCAGGTTCAAGCGCTTCTCCTGCCTCAGCCTCCCAAGTAGCTGGGATTACAGGCACGGGCCACTACTACCTGGCTAATTTTTGTATTTTTAGTAGAGACGGGGTTTTACCATGTTGGCCAGGCTGATGTTGAACTCTTGACCGCAAATGAGTCACATACATGCCTTGGCCATGTGACTGCTTTTTTTTTTTTTTTTTTTTACTGATACCAAACACAGCTCTAGCCTTGATTTGTTCCTCCTGTTATGTAGATAAGAATGATTAAAATATGAAATGTCAGATTATCCCCACTTTCTGCCAACATCCAATTCAGAGCAAAGACCCACTTTCTTGAACTCTCTCCACAAAACACAAGCCCAAATCCAATGACAAGTCCCTCCCAGCACCCCTTAACTGAACTCTTCCATGGTTTCCCATAAATATGCTCTTTCTTGATGTAACAAGTATAAACCCAAGTTTTGATTATCTTCCTGGTGGTTTTTGCCTGATGGCATTGGCAGATCTAGTTCTTTTGCTGTAGAGACTGTGCCTGGCACATAGTACTATGATACATATTTGCTAACAGAAGACCTTATTTGGCTTTGAATCCCCAGCACTTTGAATACTCAGTAAGGAGTAATTTATTGAGTATTAAGATCTTTAATATATGTTTGCAGAACATGTTTATTGATTGGTGAATGATGAAATGGGTCTATTCTAAAAAAGTTAAAGACATTTTAGAAAACGGATATAGTAGCAAACATGAGAGAATAGAGCCAGTTTAGGAAAATCAAAGTATTTCACTATGGCCATAGTATAGGACACCAGAGAATGGGAAGAAGTATGTGCCATGATTAGTAATTTTTATCTAAGAATGTTGATTTTTCTAAAAACAGAGAGTAGCCATTTAAAAGTATTTTAGGTGGTGGGTAGGAAAAAAATCCTGCAGGTAAGGTATAATTGGCTAATAGAATGATTTTTTTAATGACTACTAACTTCTTTCTTATGCTGTACTTTGGATTAGAGGATTATTTTGGTGACCAAGCAGTGATTAGAATTGATCATAGTTCACCTTCAGGCACAATCTAGGGAATTTAGGTAACTTGCGTTGTCCCTGCTTACCACATTGGGATGTCAAACTTCAGGAGAGCACAGAGCTCTCTGTGACTATGGCTGAACATAGTGAATAATCACCGACTTTTCTGTTTGACAGTTCCCCCTGGGAGAGTTTTTCCTTGAAAAACTAAAATGAGAAGAGGCATGCCAGGTGCTCCTGGTAGCCACAGCTAATTGCTGGAGCATCTGGGAAATCACAAAGGAATATGTCTTAGTCTATTTTCTGTTGCTTAAAACAGAATACCAAAAATTGGGTAATTTATAAAGAAAAGGAATTTGTTTCTTACAGTTATGGAAACAGAAATCCAAGTTGAGTGGCCACATTAGGTAAGGGCCCTATTGCTGGTGGGATCTCTTTCCAGGGATCTGAGGTAGCTCAGGGCATCACCTGGAGAGGTAGATGAGCATTCTAGCTCAGATCTTTACCACTTGTTTCAAAATCACCAGTATCACTTCCATGATAACCCATTCATAAAGAAAGAGCCTCCATAACCCAATCATCTCTTAACGACCCCACCTCTTGATGTTGTCACATTGGGGATTAGGTTTCAATATGAGTCAGAGGGGAAAACCATTTGTACCATAGCAGAACACAAGAGTGCTTTTGGGCACACACATGAGGACATTTTTGAGCTATGTGGATACAGAGATACAGCAATAGAGAACCTCCACCTTGCCTGCCTGTGTCGCCACCTTGGAAATGAGGTGCCATAATTCTCAGGGATTCCTGAAGCTGCTTGTACAGTTTTAAGGTGATGTTGTCCCTGGTGACCTCATGAGAAATGACAGGTTTACCAAGTCCAGATGTCCCTACTTCCTCCTCATCATTCCCACCTTTAGGATATAGAGTCCATGAGGGGATACCTAGATGAAATTGAGTAGAGGGTCCCATAACCTCAGATACGCCCCCTTCTGTTGCCTTGTGCCTCCCTTCTGCATCCACGTTCCAGAATTTCACTGTTCACACAACTGTTGCTTGACTAAAGCCAGCTCTGAAAAATGATCTGTTAAACTCACTGATACTGTAGAAATTACTCATCAGGTTAAATTTCCAAAGGAGTCTCATAATTCCTGAGAAAGTCAGGCGTAAAAGTGTGTAGAGTTTAGGCACTCCAAGTAGGACATGAAAATGTGCAGAGATATTTTAAAGTCTTTTTCTTGCCTTCAACATGATAACGTACTGTGAGGGGCAAAAGCCCCTTTTTGACCAGATAATTTCAGGAAAAAAAAAGCCATGCTTAAACTGTGCTTACGTAGACGAGAATGACAGGAACATTCTTTCTGATTCTTATGAACCATAACTCATAAGAACTCAAGACTGAAAAGTCTAGAATCTACTCTGTACAAATTGACTCTGCTATTTTAACCCACTTCCTGGGGTCATTTTAATTATATCTGAAAAATGAGTTATGAGAAGCAAATGAATTAAATTTCCCTTTACACATAATTACAATGCAAATTTAAAACTGCTATACCCAGTTCCTAGAAATGACTTGGGCGGAGATTTTCTTTCTCTCTCTTTTCATTTTTACCTTTTTCTCCTACTCATTTAGGAAAAGATGTAATGATTAAATAGAAATGGAAAAGCAATAATAGAAAGTTAAGTATAAAAGGCAACTTAATTTCCTTGTTACTCTGAATGTTAATAGTTGTGTGTGGATTCTCACCCAGTCTTTTGCCAAAGTAGCTTTATAATAGAAAACACCCCAAATCCTACATAAACGTTTTCCCTTTAAGATTAACTAATTTCACAAGTTTTTGCTTTACTTTAGGTACCTATATTTAGATGTGTATTATTTTGTTACAGTGTTGCAAAATGAGGTTTCTTAAATGTTCTGTTATTATAAACAAAAAGAAAACTGGCAATTACTTCTGATCATGAGGGTTATCATTTACAATTTTATTTTACTTTATTATTTTAGAGATAGGGTATCACTCTGTCACCCAGGGTAAGGTGCAGTGGTGCAATCATTGCTCTAAAGTAGCTAGGACTATAGGTGTGTGCCACAATGCCCAGCTAATGTTTAATTTTTTTTTTAGAGATGGGATCTTGCTATGTTGCCCAGGCTGGTCTTGAACTCCTGGCCTCAAGTGATTCTCCTGCTTTCACCTCCCACAGTGCTGGTATTACAGGTGTGAGCCACCATACCTGGCCTGATTTTTTTAAAAGAAATTTGCTGCCTCCAAATCCACTTAATCCTGGGCACACAGAAAATATTTCATCATTCAGCAAACTTTCTTTGACATTTGTATCATTGTTGACACAACCAAAATATGTAGAGATCGGTTAGAGAATGAAGCATGGACCCACATACAGCCCTAAAATGGCTTACTGAGGAGGGAGGCTATGACAGTGGGAAATATATATTTGGTTCTTCCCACTTCCTGGCATTAGTGCTTTGTGATCTCTGGAGTGATAAGAGTCTTTTTTTTTTTTTTTTTTGAGACTGAGTTTTGCTCTTGTTGCCCAGGCTGGAGTGCAATGGCTCACTGCAACCTGTGCCTCCCTGGTTCAATCAATTCTCCCATCTCAGCCTCCTGAGTAGCTGAAATTACAGGTGCCCACCATCGTGCCCAGCTAATTTTTGTATTTTTAGTAGCTATGGAGTTTACAATGTTGGCCAGGCTGGTCTCGAACTCCTGACCTGAGGTGATCCACCCGCCTCAAATTCCCAAAGTGTTGGGATGACAGGCGTAAGGCACTGTGCCTGGCTGAGTTGTTTTTTTTTTATGCTAATGAGATGATTGGCAGTTAGGGGATCCTAAATAGCTTCACAGTGGAAGTTGGTCACTGGAAAGAATAAGGTATGTTTAGGGGGTCGGAACTTTCAGCCCCAAGCCCTCACCTTTGGGGAAAGAAAATGGGCTGAAGGTCGACTTAATCACCAATGGCCAATCATTTAATCAACAATATCTATGTAATGAAGACACCATAGAAACCCAAAAGGAGGGGTTCAGAGAACTTCCAGACTGATGGATGTGTGGAGGCTCCTGGAGACTGGCACCACTGGAGAGGGCATGGAAGTGCTGAGCTCTTTCCCATACTTTTCCCTATGCATATCTTCCCATCTGGCTGTTCATTTGTATCCTTTGTAATATCCTTTATCATAAACCTGTAGACATAAGCACTTCCTTGAGTTCTGTGAACCACTCTAACAAATTAATAAAACCCAAGGGGAGTGTCTTGGGAACCCTGATATATAGCTAATTGACTGTATATACTCAGTCAGAAGCCCAGGTGATAACCTGTGCTTGTGTGTGGCATCTGAAGGAGGAGAGTTTTGTGAGTGGGATCTGATGCTGTCTCCAGGTAGATAGTGCAAGAGTTGAATGAACTCTGTTGAAAAACTGGTTGAAAAACTGGTGTCTGCTGGAGAATTGTTTGGTGTGTAGAAAAAGCTCTCCCTGTCTGGTGTCAGAAGTGCTCTGTGTTGAATGACTGGGAGAGAGTCAGAGTATGAAAAACACTATTTTGTTTTTATTTTTTTTTTCTATGTCTTCATTAGAAGCTGTTCTTCCAATTTTGGCTTTCTGAAGACCTTTGCTACTCAAAATGGCCTCTGTGATGCCTGGCATGGTGGCTCATGCCTGTAATTCTTGCACTTTGGGAGGCTGAGGCAGGAGGATTGCTTGAGCCTAGGAGTTCGAGACCAGCCAGGGCAACATAGCCAGACCTTGTCTCTACTGAAATAAAAAAAAAAAATTAGTTGGGCAAGGTGGCCCATGGCTGTAGTCCTAGTTACTTGGGGGTATTGATGTGGGAGGATTGCTTGAGCAAGAGAGGTCAAGACTGTAGTGAGCTCTGAGTGTGCCACTGCACTTGGTAATAGCCTGGGTAATAGAGCAAGTCTCTGTCTTAAAAAAAAAAAAAAAAAAAAAAAAAGGACCTATGTGGACAAGAAGAATAAACAACCCCTGGAAGTTTGGTAGTGCAGAACCTCAGTCCTATCCCAAACCTGCTAAATCAGAACATGCATTTTATCAAACTCCATGAATATTCACATGCAAGACTATGGATAGTCATAGTTTTGAGACTATGAGAAGCAAAAGTATTCAACATTCTAGGCTTCGATTATTGCTCTGTTTTTATTTTTGCCCTACTCCACAAAATATATTATTCAAGGTAGGCATCTTTACAAAAAAACAACCCTAAATCTCAGGGGCTTAATGAAATAAACTATTTCTCATCTCAGTCACGGTGGACTGAGCTGGCTGGGCTCGGAGGGGGCAATATTTCCCATGCAGTCATTTTGCAGTCAGAGGCATTCCATCTAGTGGCTTTTTTATCCCCATGGCTCACATAATTCTTCACCAGACCCCTGATTCTGAGCTTCCAATGAAGAAAAAGCCACGACATGGAGTATTTGGTGGCATCTTCTATGATGAGGCATGGAGGGGAGCATGTCACTTCTACCTGCATAATATATCTCAGCTCAGTCACGCAGCCACATCTAGCTGCAAGAGAGCCTAGGAAATGCCGTCTTTTTGCATAGAAAGAGGAGAAAATGATTAAAGTAAATGTTTAGTCAGTCTTTGCCTCATCTATTCTCCAGAATCCAACTAAATCTCTGTGTGCTTCTGGCTGGGAGAAGTCTTCTTCTATGTTCCTATAGTGCATATTATTCATTTCTTTAAGTCTACATATTCCATATTACTCTGGTATATTATCTATTGAGATGTGTGTATCTTACTTTCTAGTAGATTTTTCAAAATTTTTTCTTCTTTTTTTCCCCACTAGAATTTATAAGCACTTGTAAGGTAGTGGTCATGCCATTTTTTTTTTTTTTTTGTAAACTGCAGAGACAAGATTAATTTTAAGCATGCAATAAGCATCTTATTAACATTTTTTGATCAAGTTAATGAATACATAGGGCAGTATAATGTTTCTTTTTAAATCCACACTTAGTAAAGTATCTTGTGGATCCTTTAAATATCTGGATTCCATGATTAACCCTGCTAGGGTCGGAATATTTGTGTCCCACCAAAGTTCGTATTGAAATTTTAACTTCCAAGATGATAGATCAGGAGGTGGCTCCTTTGGGAAGTGCTTAGGTCATGAGGCAGGGCCTTCATAAATGGGATTTGTGCCCTTATTAAAAAAGGCCCCAGAGAGATCGCTCACCACTAGCTTGCTGTGAGAACATCATAAGGAGTTGTCATCTATGAACCAGAGCAATGAAAAGACAGCTGTCTATGAACCAGCAAGCAGGTCCTCAACAGGCAGTGAATCTGTTGGGACCTTAATCTTAGACTTCCCACTCTCCAGAGCTGTGAGAAATGAATGTCTGTTGTGTGCAAACCACCTACTTTATGATATTGTGTTATAGCAGTCTAAACAGACTGAATATACCCTCTAAGTTTAATTAGAAAATAGCCTTCTAATCCCTTGTCAGTTTTTTGGATCTGTTAGCAGTTTTGTTCTCTTAATGCATCCTAATAGAAGTGCATTGCTAGGGGCATGACATGGACCACTGAACACATCATAATGTTCACATGATAGTAGAGGAAATCAAAGTCACCAGACAAAAAGTAATTTGCTAGAAGTCACATCACTGGTAGGCAGAGAAGTCGAGTTTGGACTGTCAATAGATTTTTGACTCCAAATCCAGGATTTTGTAAAGTGTCTCATAACATTTCTTCTATAGACAGCTGCATTGTTTCCCTCCTTCCATCTTTCCTTCCTTCCTTCGTTCCTTCCATCTTCCTTCCTTCCTTCCTTCCTTCCTTCCTTCCTTCCTTCCTTCCTTCCTTCCTTCCTTCCTTCCTTCTCTCTCTCTCTCTTTTTTTGTTGGTTTTTAAACAGAGTCTTACTCTGTAGTCCAGAACGGAGTGCGATGGTGCAATCTCAGCTAACTGCAACCTCTGCCTCCTGGGTTCAAGCAATTCTCTTGCCTTAGCCTCCCAAGTACTGAAATTATAGGCACGCACCACCATGCCTGGCTAATTTTTGTATTTTTGGTAGAGACAGGCTTTGGCCATGTTGGCCAGGTTGGTCTCAAACTCCTGAACTCAGGTGATCTGTCCGCCTTGGCCTCCCAAAATGCTGGGATTACAGGCATGAGCCACTGCACTCAGCCCATCTGTATTGCCTTTGGAGACTCTAGAAATGCCTGCTGAGTACTAAGCTTATTATCTGGGTGTCAAAATCATTTGTATGCCAAACCGCTGTGGCACATAGTCTACCTATGTAACAAATCTACACATGTATCCCTGAACCTAAAAGTTGATAAATAAATAAAATACATAATGAAAACCCACATGATTGACTAATGACAACATTTTGAAGAGGGATAAGTATAATTTCTAGATGGCTCTTTTTCATTGTTCAGCCCGTTTTGCCAACGTTATCACAGGGAATGCAAGCTTGTTTCAGAACGTTTCGTTTTTCAAAGAGCTTGGAAGTTTTCCACAATATAAATTTGCTGACTGAATCTAATCTATGAAAGCCATCTACTAAACTCAGATATAAGGCCATTTAGTATTACTGCAGTTTTGGTGTCAAAACAAGTTTCACTTTTTTGTGTGTGTTTGAGTAATTGTTTTCTTTCAGTTTTTTTTCTTTTATCTGTCTTCTTGAGTGCTTATAAAATATTTTTTTACTTAGAAACTAAGAAATTAACATATATTCCTACTTGTGCACATTTTATTTTGGTTTGCTTGGTTGTCAGTGGGCCCTGTGCGTCTAAAAATCGCTTTCTCCTAAGCAATGTTCTTACATGATTTATTGCTTATTCTCCCACTGCTTTATTCTCTTCTGGAATTCCAGGGTTACCCGTTTTACATCTCATGAATTCATCCTTTGTCATACTCTTAGCTTTTTTTTTTTCATTATTACTTTTTTGTATGCCTTTATGTTCTGGGAAGATTTCTCAAGTTAGTATTTTAAATAATATATTTTGTTTTCTGCCTCATACAATCTGTTCATTGCACCAAAAATGTTTTAAATTCTGCTACTCATGTCTTTCAAGGTTTAAATTTTATTCTGCTTCATATATGTAAACCTCTCTTGAAATTGATTTATGAAATGGATCAGAAATTTTTCTCTGATAATATTATTTTTCTTGGAAGAAATATTTCTCAAAAGGAAACATTTGCCCTGAAAATGCAGAGTTGTCACCTTCTGTGGTCTGTTTATTCTTTCCGTATTTCTTGTGCTTTTTTCTGCTTTTCTGTAAAGCCAAGGATGCCACAATTTCATTCCAAGGAAAAGGGCGAATTTTACATTTAATAATTTTCTTGTTAGCTTAGGCAGGAACGGAAGAGAACTACTGGAAAATGGCTTCCTGTCAGGAACATTCTCTGAGTAGCTCCATGGTGTTTGCTCTTTGGTGTTTCTTCACTGTGCAACTTTTCACCTCTTAATTAGCTGTGTGCTTTCCTGCCACATTGTTGAAGCCACTGAAAATATGAGGAGAGTCTTGACTATTGGTGTCGCATCCTCCAGAATCAGCAAAACCCAGGGCCGTGTTCTTTGATGATTCCAGTGAGGTGTCTGGCTGTCAATCTGTTTCTTCTGACCAGCAAGGCGGGCCAGTCTCATAGAAGTGGACATTGCACTGTGCTTAGTATTCTCCTGCTTCTGTGTGTGTGCCTGCAGGGAGAAGGGAGATTTAATGGGTCATCGAAGAAGATTGGGGTGATTATCTTAATCTGGACCTTAAAAATATTAATAGACTATATTATTAGAGAAGTTTTAGATTAACAGAAAAATGAGCAGAAAGTACAGAGAGTTCCCAAACACTCCCTGCTCCTCCTCTTCCCTCTCCTATTATTAGCACTTTGGATTACTGTGGTTGGATTTCTTACTATCGGTGAGTCAATTATAACACATTATTACAAACTAAAATCCATAGTTTACATCAGGATTTACTCATTGTGCTGTATCTCCTCTGGATTTTGACAACTACATAATGTCACGTATCCACTGTTACAGTATCATACAGAACATTGTTTTCAAATAATTAATTTCACCGTATTGTCTAAAACCAATCACCAATTAGCTTGGAAATAGCACCAGCTACCTTTCTGAGGGGCCAGGATCTTTGTTGCAGTGAATTGTGCGCGCTTCAAAAACCATGACACTGATTTTGTTGGGAAAAAATCCTAGGTGGCATGGTAGTCATAGCCTGTGTTGGCTGTACCTAGATTCAACAAAGTTGGAAGGAAATTTTATGTCTATGAATACTGGAATAAAAGTTTCAAAATCATTTATGGAGTAGCTATTTCTTTTCTATTAAAAAGTTCAGGGTAAAAAAAAAGTTAAATCCAAACACTCTGTCGATGAAGAGAGTCAAACTCTGTAGAATATCTTAAGAAATTTATTCTGAGCCAAATATTAGTGACCATGGCCAGTGACACAGCCCTCAGGAGGTCCTGAGAACAAGTGCCCAAGGTGGTCAGGGTATAGCTTGGTTTTACATATTTTAGAGAGGCATGACACATCAGTCAAATATACATTTAAGAAATACATTGATTTGGTTCAGAAAGGCGGGGCAACTCAGGGCAGGGAGGAGGGGATGCTTCCAGGTATAGGTGAATTAAAACATTTTCTGATTGACGATTGAGTTTGCTTAAATACCTGGGATTGATTAGAAACAAAATGTTCAGGTTAAGATAAAATACTGTGGATACCAAGGTTCTTTTAAAGTCTTATAGTGGCTGCTCTTAGAGATAATAGATAACAAATGTTTCCTATTCAGATCTTTAAAAGGTGCTAGACTCTTAACTTAATCTTTTCAGGATTGGGAGGGCCTGGAAGTAAAAGATCAGGCTATGTTAATAGATATTCTTTATAGATGCACATGTCCAACCACAAAGGACAGCTTTGCAGGACCATTTCAAAACATGGCAAAGAAACATGTTCTGGGGTAAAATATTTTGACTTTGTCACGTGATGCTATGCTAGAGTCAGACTGGAAAGCAAGTCACAATATATAGGGTTAAATAAAGCCAATCTGATGAGAATTTATGGTTTGTAGTGCATGACTCCCCAGACCCCTTATATAGGAATTTGGGCAAGATGAAAAAAATTTGAGTGTGGGAACACCTTTCACAGAACAGAGACTCTAATGATTATTGGAAATAGGAAGGAAGCCACACACTGGATTGTTCTCGCCTATTGATTGTGGTAGAAAGAAATGAGCGGGGACACAGCCCCTTGGCTAACATGCATGTCCTTCTTTGTTGCTGTTCTCAGCTTGCCACAGCAACATCCCCTATGGCTCAAAAAGTTTTCTTTTTCCTTAGATGATTTTTTTTTGGAAAACTTCTCCATTTACTTCTTAACCTTGTTTCTTCTTTGTCTGCCGTGTATTTCTGTTTTTCTGTAAAACATTGCCACAAGCATAGAAGCATGAAACTACACCTGTTTACAATGTCATTGTTCTGTAAATCAGAAGTCTGGATGTGTTTGCCTGGGTTCTCTGATAACGATCACACAGCGGAAGTCTTGCCTGGGCTGAACTTCTATCTGGTGGTTCCAGGGAGGAATCTGCTTCCAGGCGCATTCAGGCTGTTGGTAGAATCCAGTTCCCTCTGGCTATGGACCTGAGGCCCTTGTTTTCTTGCTGGCTGTCATCTGGAGCTGTCCTCAACTCCTCAAGACCGCCAGCATTCCTTCTCATGCGTCCTTTCCATCTTCAAAGGAGCAATAGCATGTTGAGTTCTTCTCACTCTTTAAATGCCTCTAACTTTCCTTCCTAGTCTGAGTATGCTCTCTACCTTTAAGGGCTTATGTGATTAGATCAGCTACACCTGAATAATGAGCAGAAGCTGGTGAAATTCAGCTATCCATATAAGGTAACAGTCACAGAAGCAACATCTCATTATATTCACATGTTCTGAGGATTGGGGTGTGGAACCCTGGGTGGAGGCATGGGTGTATGTTTAGAATGACACTTACCTCCCATCCCCCTGATGTCCATCCTTTGTACTACTGTTGCCATGTATTTCCCTTTTACATGTGCTATAAACAGGCAGAATATTGTTACTATTTTTGCCTAAAACTATTTTCTTTTTAAAACAAAACCTTGGTGCCTGTTCTTTTCCCTGCAGTTCAAGTCTCTCTTTAGATATCACCTTGTCTGTATTTCCTACCATCTAAACGTTTCTGATGGGCTTAAGAGGAGTTGGTAATTTGCAGCTTTTCAAATGTTCTAAATTTGGATGTTCATTCTAGCTATGTGTCCAAACTGAAACTGGTATATTGTGGGTGTTTTTTTTTTTTTTTTATGATACAGAGTCTTACTTTATCACCTAGGCCGAAGTGCAGTGGCACAATCTCGGCTCACTGCAACTTCCACCTCCCAGGTTCAAGTGACTCTCCTGCCTCAGCCTCCCGAGTAGCTGGGATTACAGGAACATGCCACCACACCCAGCTAATTTTTGTATATTTTAGTAGAGACAGGGTTTCACCATGTTGGCCAGGCTGGTCTCGAACTCCTGACGTCAAGTGATCTGCCTACTTTGACGTCCCAAAGTGCTGGGATTACAGGCATGAGCCACTGTGTCTGGCTTATTGTGTTATTTTTAATTAACTCATTATTAGGGAAATATTTAGCAGCATTTAAAAAGCACATCCAATGCAGCAGCAGCACAGTCCACCAAACAATCAGATTATGCCTCCCTTCATTGAATATAGATATTTAATTATTTGGCATCATGTAGTCAAAACTCCCTTGTTTTATTTAAAAGTGGTCATTTTAATTTGGCTTACAAATTTTATAAAGAAGGAAAAGTTAACTACAGACATTGGTGTTTCCTATAGTGTCTTTTTGGACCTTGTATTGTTTCTGCAGCATAGTGTTTGTTTACAACCCCTCCAAACAGAATCTTTGAGGGCAGGCATAATGTCTCATCCACTTTTGTTTATCTAATGCTGAGCAGATGACAGCATAATATGTGGTACAGAGAACTCAGTAATTGCTTGTTTAATGTTGCTGAATGTTTCTGGGTCATTCAGTGAGATGTTGCCTTTTCCTGAAAATTCCTTGAACTCCCAGAGAGATACATCTCAGTAGGTGACCAAAGTCTTCTAAGAAGACTTTTATTGGCTTGTATTATACTACAAAAAGTCCACAATTCAGATGAGCTCTGAGAAAGCCTAGGGCATGTGCCAAAGTGATGTGTGTGTTCTTTGTGGAGTTTGATTTCTTTAGCTGGGGAACCGGGAGCCACTCAATGATCTCCAGATGAAACTACTATTTCTCATAGTATGAGACTATATTTAATGCTTAATGACAAATAGCATTTTAATTTGAACTCTATAAGGCAAGAGGCTTACATTAAATGAACAAGTACAAGCAGACATGAAGAAGAAGAGTGACGACCTTCATTATGGGTATGCTGTTCAGCAGAAATGATGTTCTGAGTGAATCTGAAAGAGTTTAGCAAAGTGAAATCCCCTCAGCTCATCAGTGAAGCCCGAGAATATGGTAATCTATGTGTGACAGAAGCCTTCACAGCTGCTCCTCTGCTGTGCAATCTGAGTTGGGGATTTTTTTTGTTGTTATAAGGCTCACTGGACTCTCCATAAGGCATGAAAGAGAAAAGTTCAAAACTGATTTGCAGCAAATAACTCTTTAGATGCTGGTTTCTGTTGCATGTAGATCTTGATATAGGTATAAGGAGTGGGTAGTGGGTTTTCATTTGGAGCACAAATTTGATTTTAAGCTCCTCCTCTGGGCCGTCCCTGTCTCATGCACAATATCGTACACTCACAACAGACTGAAAATTATGATGCGAACATCTTTGCAAAAGATGTCAGGCCACTGATCTGTCAGGTCAGGTCACATGTTGTTGGTCCTGACTGCTGTTGGGCAAGACAAGTAGAATGGGACTATGGAAGGAGCAGAAATGTCATGGGCTTCGGAGATCACCAGAGTTGGCCCAACTCCTGGCTCTGCCATTCTGTAGAACTTTGACCTTGATCAAGTGATATAATCTTTCTGACTCCCAGTAGAATTCTTGTGAAGATAAATTGATGTATGTGTGATGTATGATGAGGATAAAATAATGCATATAAAGAACCTGGTTCAAAAACAGAGAATCAATAGATGGCAGCTGTTATTACTATTGTTATTTAATGTTGGCTTCATGAATTGTTTTCACCTGTTTTCTGTGGCCCTTGCACCATAGACACAATCACATGTATGACTCCTCATACACTGGAATCATTGACATGACAATATGCTCAGCTTTTACGTGTCTGGGGTCTTTCCTTAGCTTTTACGTGTCTGGGGTCTTTCCTCTAGGCTGGGCCATATAATAGGCTTTTATTCTTCACGCATGTTAGAATTCCCCTCTGTAAAAGGTTTATACAGCCCTACTGTGTTTAATGCATCCATGGCCATGTGATTTACTTTGGCTGGTGCAACAGAAGCAAAAGTGGTGTGTCACAGCTAGGCAGAGCCTCTAATGCAGAGGCTTTTGCAACTGCAGAGCCATGGCAGGATCGATTTTCCCAAGGCCTGAGTCCCTGAGTTACTGTGATGAGCAGAGATTTATTGTTTCCTACGATAGACATAGTGTGAGTGAGAGGTAAACCCTACCGTTCTAAGCCAAGAGATTTTTGAGTTATTTGTTAAGATAGCAAAACCTAGCTCTTCCTAATTGCTACAGGGCTTCCTTTTCAATTCTAGCTCTGAGTTAGAGTTCTCTTTACCCGCCATCAACGCCATTAACCCATGTGGATCTTCACTTCCTGTGAAGTTGCTCTGTCTATCCAGTGGGTCGTCAGATGGGTAGAGGACGGCCACAAGCTGGTGCTTCTGTCAGATCAAAGCTTACTCTGTCTGTTCTTTCCTGCCACTTAACACTCTTGGACTCTAAGCCGCTCCAACTTGTATGTGGAATTATAATAAATAGACATAAAATAAAACCCATACTGGGAAAGGTGGTTCTGAGATACTTCAGTTTTACTTTCCTTTCATTTCCCGCCTCTCGTTCTGTTTCACTTTCTGCTCAAACTCATCATGCACACGTATTTCCGCAGGGAGGAAATGGGGCTGAAGCAAAGCAGGACTTTGCCTGTGTCCATCCCTGTGCACCTCTGGATCTGTCTGTCTTGCTGGCACTATTGGGATCATTTCATCTCCACGTGTAGCTTCAGCACTGCTCCCCAGTGGCAGGAATTAAGTTCTGGGAGATCTGAGCAGCTGCTGCCTTATTTTTTGAATTTGGCATTGTCTGCCTGCTGCTCCTGGAGCTGCTGTGGGCTTCTGTTCTGCTCCTCAGCTCCCTTCTGGCTTGGACTCAGTATCCCGGACCCTTCCAGGATGGAGCCTGCTCTACTCTTGCAGCCCCAGAGATTATAACCAGTACCCAGAGCTGAGCTTACTCACCTGAGCCCTGTTATTTCCTCATGTTGCTTAATTAGAAAAATAATAATAAAAGAACAACAACAACAACAAAAACAGAAGCTGACTTGAGAAAGAAAAAAAAAGACTTACTGTGTGTCTTAGTCAGTGTGGGCTGTTATAAAAATGTACCATAGGCTTATAAACAACAGAAATGTCTTTCTCATGGTTCTGGAGGCTGGGAAGTCTGAGCTTACACTGACAGCATGGTTGGGTTCTGGAGAGGGCCCTCTTCCAGGTTGCAGATGGTCAAATTCTTGTTGTTCTGTTACATGATGGAAAGAGAAAAACAAATCCTGTCTCTCCTCTTTTCTTTCTTTCTTTTTCTTTCTTTTTTTTTTTTTTTAAGGAGTCTCACTCTGTCACCCAGGCTGGAGTGCAGTAGTGTGAGCTCAGGTCACTGCAGCCTCTGCTTCCCAGGTTCAGGTGATTCTCCTGTCCCAACCCTCCTAGTAGCTGGGATTATAGGCGCCTGCCACCACGCCTGGCAAGTTTTTGTATTTTCAGTAGAGACAGGGTTTCGCCATGTTGTCCAGGCTGGTCTCGAACTCCTAACCTCAAATAATGGGCCTGTCTCAGCCTCCCAAAGTGCTGGGATTACAGATGTGAGCCATCGCACCCAGCTCCCTCCTCTTTTTATAGTACAAGGGTGCTAAATTCACCACGAGGGCTCAATTCTTAGGACTTAATCTAATTACCATCTAAAGGCCCAACTTCAAAATATCGTATTGACGACTGGGGTTTTAACATACAAATTTTGGGGCATACACACATTTCGTCCTCACAGTGTGAAACTCAACAAATCCTGGAATTAGAAAACGAAGGTCTTTGGAATCTGAGGCAAGAGAGGCAGCATCTAGGACCAGTGGCTGTCTCTGTATCAGCCCGGGGCCCCTTACAGTTTCTCTCGTAGGATCTCTGTGTTTCATTTACCTGTTGTTCTATAATTAACTACCCCCAAAAATATTGGTTTCAAGCAACACAAATGTCTGATTTCCCTTGATTCTTGACCAGGCACTTCCTCCATCTCATGTAGTGAGATCCCTAGGATGGCTGGGAGCTTCAAAAGGTCCTCCACTGGATGAATGGCAGTTAGTGCTGGCTGCCAGCCTGGTGCTCAGATGGGACTGTTGGCAGTGGCTTTGCTTCTTGTCTGTGTGCCACTCCTTTTCCTCCTTACTGGTTATCCATAGACTGTTTCCTGGGGACACCTTTACCAGTTGGCACCCAAGTTAGGGAGGCTTCTAGAGTTCTACCTGCATCCGCCACTGTAGGAGTGCTCTGAGAGGGGAAAGGAGCTATGATTTCCGCTTTTGGTAGGGCCTGTTTTGTCACCGATTGCCTTCCCTGTGAGCAGACAGGTGCCGTTTCCCATTTTACCTCTGCTGGGTCAATTACAGTGATTTCAAAGGACACTAATGTATCTGACAAGTCTCATTGGAAAGAAAATTCCTTCAGATTAACAATAAATTGATCTGATCACCTAATCCTAGTATCATTCAGAAGAAAAATGCAAGGCTGAAGTGACGCGGCAATCTTTATTCATATCAATCTGGGAGAAAATAGAGAGTGTGAGGAAAGCCGGAGGCGAGGAATGAAAAATGCCTGCACTCTGAAGACCAAAAAAAAAAAAAAAACAAAACAAAAACAACAACAAAACTGTATTTCAACATGTTTCCATTCAGAGATGAGCAGGATGGGTATTTAAGGAATATCAAGCATATTCCACGCTCATTGATTTACCTTTTTGTAACATGCAAAGGTCATAAGACCTTACTCTTTGGAACACAGGTAGGCTGTGGCTTTGCTTTCCCATTATTAAAATTATTTTAGAGCAATAGATATGTTCACATTTTGTGAGCCTAGTGAAAATCAATAGAAGAATAGTAAATTCTTGTTGTGACCTTGCAGTACACCTGACATGTGTGTTAATAATGCCACCTGGCAATAATGGTGGAAGATTAATAGATTCATTCAGCAACAGATACCAGTCTAGATAACTGTTGGTTTTGGTGCATTACTTTCATGGTAAAGCCTTCCTGGACCCAATTATCTGTTTCTTCCTTTCTTTTCTAATAGTGCCCTGGGTATACTTCCATTTAGAGAACCCTCAAATGTGTTCAATCTAATATTTATTTTGTCTTTATTATGTGTTGCATTATGTGCTAAAGTGCACTGGCAATAAATTAATTCACAGTCACCATCCTACTGCTTTACTTGAAGATCTTACCACTCTTTCTTGAACTATTGCACTCATGACCCTAATATTTATTCCCAGGAAATGTATGGTCTGGTAAGAGACTGTCACAAAACTGTTGGTTAAATTCCACACAGGCATTAATTTCCTTCTCTGTCAGAAGATGCCAATTTTGTTCTGATGGCTCCTCCTTTATCACATGACTTAGATGAGTCTAAACTCATACTGGTAAATGAGTGATTGGTTTGCAGAGGGTCATGTGCTCTGTGCCAGCCAAGGAAATATCAGTGAAGTTGGCTGCAGAGGCTTCTGGGAAATGTTTCCTCACTGAGCTAAAGAGACACAGAGAAATGAAAGAGATTTTCATTTTTGAATTGTATGTCTGGAAATGGAATATTCATTTGCTCTCCAGAGGAGAGCTTGCCTTCAGATAAACCAGCAGGGTAGCAAAAACGTGGAAATAATCTGATGCTACCTTTAAGTTGTTCAAATGATCCAAACCAGAGGTATCCTACCATGGAATATCTGTTATGGTGCATGATAAATATCCTGATACTCAAGCCAGCTATTGGTTGAACGCTGTCTGACGAATGCAGGGGCATACAGATAAAAAGTACCTTTACTGCCACAGTAAGGCAGCGTATGGGAAACACAAAAAGGGAGATATATAGTGTTATGAGAATTCAGGAGAGGGAGGGAATACAGTCTACTGGGGTGAAGAGAGGTCATCAAAAAATCAGACTGACAACATAAGCCACACACAGACAACACGTTTCGACCACAGGAATTTTTTGGTATGTGTATGGATTACAGAATGTTTAAAATTTAAGCCGGGTATCAAAAAATCATGATCCTTCCTGTAAAAGTTAATATTCATTTTTTTTCATGCTTTATTTCAGTGCTCACCTAGCAATGCTGGCTGCGACTGAGCACTGGTGTTTCTCTACACAGGGCCTGGGTTTTCCTCCACACTTACTGCCCTCACGCAAGTCCCCTGCCCCATGTTACCTGCCTGATGCTGGTGGTTTTCAATTGCTGTCTCTATGAAAGGAGAAGCATTTGCTGCTGAAAGATTTATTGTATTGGCTGTTTGTAACACTTCAGAGTGTAGTTTAGCAGAGTAAGAGAGACATAAGTCTAGAGGCTTGCGGTAGTTTTTTTTTTTTTTTTTTTTTTAAAGGATGTATCATTCATTGATTTAAAAAGTCTAGGCAGAAAAGAGGAGATCGGTGGACACATTTGAGGGCATTTGAGGGTTAGAAAAGATTTACTTCTTAGGAATGAGGATCCTTGAGCTTGCTTCCAAGCAGAAGGATAGAGTTCATGGTGTTTTAAGTGTGGCAAGACTCTTTAATCATATGGATGATGCCCATGGAATCTGCTGTAACACTCAATCAACAGGAATTTTGAGGGGTTATATATCCCAGATCTTTATTTTCCCAAATACATTGGAGTGTGAAGGACACATTGTGAATGACAGAATTCTGTCATTATCTTTAATTTACTATCAAATTTACCTTCTAAACTAGAGGACTGATTAAGATAAACACAGACAATGATCTCATCCTGGAAGGAATTACTATGGCAAAAGAATTTGACAAGAAGATCCCCTTTTTATCTGAACAACAAAATATATCAATTTCTCAAAGCTCTTATGTTTGGCCAGTTTATCTGGTGAGAGAATGGAAAAAGAGAGACATTCATCAATTTTACAACCTGCAGTCCATCGCCAGACCAAATCAGGAAGAAGAGTGCATGGAGAAAACATTTGGAAAGAAAAGTTATTTTCAAAACATCTGGAGCAGGAGACAAATCCCATCAGCTCAGTTCCAACAATACATGCAGATAAGGTTTTCTTCTTGAAAAGTCTTCAGTTGCCCCCATTAGCTCTAACCCTTTTACCCCTGGCCAGTGGTAACAAATTAGAGTTAATAATGTGGCTTTTGAAAAGGCAACAGTGATGTAATTATTGTATCAGCATAAGGTTAATGATTTTAAAATGGAAAGGCTCATGATGTGCTTAGAATTTTTTAAAAATCAAAGAAATTATCTCAATTGCATTTGCCTCCTTTAGTTCTTTCTGCTTGTTCTTCGGGTAACAAGGTTGGGTGAAGAGTTAAAATTTCCACAAATAGGAATACCTGCAAAACCATTAAGCCAGTCTTGACTTGCTTAATAGATAAAATTCAGCCAGAAAGTGAAAATAGGGGGTGAATGTATGTGTGGAGAACACAGCAGTTTAGTTAAGCACTTTCCCTAAATGCAGTGAAGATGCTGCTGAATGTTTCATTTGGGATACCAATCTAGCTTCAAGTATCTGGAAGAATAAAAAACATCTTTTCCAAACTTAATACATAGGCAGGAAAACCAAAGAGCAGATCCAATGCACAACTCAGTTCCACTAAATGCCTGTAAGGCTTCTCATGGTAGGATACTCAGAAATTTTTATTATTATTCTCCATTAATAAAAATAAAAATAATAAAATAATACACCATTTTTCTAACAAGATGCTACTGGTACATTTATAGGCTAATCTAGGCATTGATGGACTACAGCAGGTATTCAGAACAGTGGTGAAATTTGATAGGCCATATTGGGGAACATGGCACCAGATTTCTGGACATGTCTTCCACTTCTATCTCTTATTAAATATACAACAATGAGTACTTAACATTTTGGTGGCTCAATTTTCTCATTGGTAAAATATAGCTATAAATAGTACCTCATGGGTTATTTGGAGGGACAAAGGTGGTAACACATTTAAAATGCTTAGCACTGTGCATTACCCATTCATATGTTCAGTAGTCAATACACTGAAAGTACTCATTAAATAGTAGATATCGGCCAGGCGCGGTGGCTCACGCCTGTGATCTGAGCGCTTGGGGAGGCTGAGGCGGGCAGATCACTTGAGGTCAGGAGTTCAAGACCATCCTAGCCAACATGGTGAAACCCTGTCTCTACTAAAATAAAATTACAAAAGTTAGCTGGGCATGGTGGTACATGCTTGTACTCCCAGCTACTCAGGAGGCTGAGGAAGGAGAATCACTTGAACCCGGGAGGTGGAGGTTCAGTGAGCTGAGATCATACCACTGCAGTCCAGCCTGGGTGACAGAGTGAGACTCCATCTCAAAAAAAAATTATATATTACTGTAAAGATATTTTATATTTGTATGTTTTACTACCATGTACTTTGAGACTATCAAAAATTTACAAAATGAGGGGGAAAGGGAAATTCAAAAATCTCCAAAAATGTCTATTTCTGTAAAGATAATTTGCATAGAAGAGGGTTAATGATTATCTGTTAAAGAAATATATAGATATATGAATTAGTGAACCTTAGTTATCAGGCTCTGTGTATTGGTATGAGAAAAACAGATCAATTGATCTGCAGTTATTTGAATATAATATTTCCATTTTAATGTAAAAATAAAACAACATTTAAATGTTATTTTACAACCAGGAGTATCATTAAATTTCTTTGTATTTTATGCATCACATTGCAATCTATGCACATTTAAGAAATGGTAGTATATTTACACACAAGCACATTTATGCACATTTACTTAGTGAGGGATATTTTTTAAGAGTGTGTGCTCAAGTGTCAGGTGACTGGTTGGGTAACATAAGACAAGATTCTACCTCTGAGAATTTCCTCATCTGTAAAATAGATCATAAGACCCATCACCTATGTTTGTGCTTAGGGTAAAAAGAAATAATCCAGGTACACCGTTAACATACTTCTGGACCCATAGCAAGAATGTGATTCATATTAATATTGTCAATATTATTACCGACAATGCATGGTGTATATGTGTATTACAGAGCTGTGCACATGAATTCTGCCACCTTTTAAGAGCGGTCAGCCCCCAGGTTGGGACTGAAATGTTTTGGGTTTGAATTCCAGGTCTTTTTACACTTGTCAGCAGCAAGACTTCACTTACCACGGGGGTTTATCAGTAAGCTTTTTTTGAGTAACAAACTATCCCAACGTTTAGTGGTTTAATGGGACAAACATTTATTATTTCTCATGTGTCTATGGATTGCTTATTGGTTCTTCTGGTTTGGACAAGCTTGGTTGGGGCTCAGTAGTCTAGGATGATCTCACTTGTGTGTCTGCACCCTCAGATGGAACAACTGGACATCTGGAATGGCTGAGAGTTCTCTCTACATGCTTTTCCAGCCACCTCTAGGAGCATAGCCCATGCTTGTTTACCTAGTCGCGGAAGGAGTCCCACAACAAGAAAGAAATAGACCCAATGTTCAAGAGCTTTTGAAGCTTCTAAGTGCTTCACATTTGCTAATGTCTCCAGGGCTAAGGCAAATCACATGGCCATGCCCAGATTTTGGAGCTGGAAACACAGATTCCATTTTTCTGATTGAAGGAGCTGCAAAGTCATATTGCAATGGAGCATGTAAATAAGGGTGAGATAATTTTGTGGCCACTTTGCAATTTGCTACAGAAAGTAATTTAATATTTTGAGTCAGAATTTTCCAAGCTTATTCTCTACCATTCAAACAAAACTTCAGATATTTTGTATGATTATTATTTGTTGGTTTTAAGAATGTTTCTCTTCTGAAAACAAATATTCAACTCAATTTCAATTGAAGACCACTAAATTCCTTGTTATATTCCCCATTTAAAAAATATGAACATGGTGAAATATTTTTCATATATGTGCAAGACAGAGCAGATACATTTTAGATACAAGCAAAAGAACAGACAATATGATAATAATCTTTTAGTTTATACTTTCTAGTATATCAATACTTTCACCCTCTATTATACAAATTCACATTTGTTGTCTCATATTTATTAGTCACCTCCTTGCTATTGGACCAGCAGCCCTGGGTAGAATGCATTATGATACCAGATTCTCACCTCTCTCTGCATCTATGTTCTTATGGGTTTCATTATGAGAAGAGTATATTTCTCTGCCCTTTGATTTTGGACTTGGCCATGTGAGAATATTTGGCCAAAGACACTGTGGTTGGAACTGACAGTACCTCAGTCTAAGATTAGACTTTAAGGGGTACATAGGCTTGTTCTCTTGAGTCTCTGTCATTATGATAAGAAGAACCCGTCTGGCAGCTGGCTAGTCTTAGATTAATGAGACGCACAGAGCAAAGTCGCCTCAGCTAACTCACACACCTGTAAGGATAAGTAGAGACTCGCCAGCCCCCAAAACTACCTGGCCTTGAGCAGTCTAACCCCAGCTCACTGAGACATTTGACCCAAAATAATGAGTGATATTTTCAACCACTCTGTTTTGGGGTATTTTTTTATGGAATAAGTAGAAACTGACACTAGCCTTTTGAGGTAGATTATTGTCCGTAATAATAGATGGATACAGAGTGGGGTCTCAAGATGTATTTATTTGGTCATTAAGTTTTGACATCCCATTAGCTTTCTGTTACTAGCATGACAAAAATTCACAAATTTAGTGGCTTACGGCAACATAAATTGATTATTGTACAGTTCTATAGGTTAGAAGTTATACATGGTTTTCACTGGGTTAAAACTAAGGCATCAGCAGGACTGTTTTCCCTTCTGGAGGTTGTAGAGAAAAGTCCATTTCCTTGCCTTTTCCAGCTTCTTCAGGCCACCTATATTCCTTGGTTCATGACACTCTTGTTTCATCTATGGTATGTGCTGAATAGGTTCCCCAAAATTCATGGTGAAGTCACTACCCTCAGTACCTAAAAATGAAACCATATTTGGAGATAAAGTCTTTAAGAAGGTAGTTAACGAGGCTGTTAATGGTGGGTTCTTAGATCAATATGACTTATAAGAAGAGAAAGAGACACTAGGGATGCATGTACCCAGAGGAAAAGCCATGTGAGGATACAGTAAGAAGGTGGCCGTCTGTAGGCTAATGAGAGAGGCCTCGGGAGAAATTAAACCCACAAAAATCTTGATCTTGGACATCCAGCCTCTAGAACTGTGAAAAAACAAGTCTCTTATTTCAGACAAATACATTGTCATGGCAACCCTGGTAAATTAAAACAATCTTCAAAGCCTGCAACAGCATTTCTCTGATTATTCTTATTTTAGCACATCTCTTCACCTGGGAAAGATTCACTGCTTTTAAAGTCTCCTATGATTATACTGGACCCACCCAAATAATCCAGGATAATCTTTCCATCTCAAAATATTTACTGCTAATCACATCTACAAAGTCCCTTTGCCATGTAAGGCAACATATTCACGGGTTCTTGTGATTAGGACATAGGACATGGACATCTTTGGAGATGAGGGGCATTATTCTACTGACCAGAGACATAGAAAGTAGTGTTGAGATTATATAATTCATAGTTCAATTGATAAAAATTTTAAAGAAATGAAGTAGTAATTTGGTTATTTTGAGAAAAAGAGTATTGCAATGAGAACAATTGTTCAGTAAAGACAGTTTTTTTCTTTCATTTTCTTATTTCTTAGTTCTAAAGTCCAGGTTTAGTTAAAATTTGCCTTGCTCCCTAATTTTTAGCAGAATGCGGGACTTAATACACATATTTTTTTTTTTTTGCCATAAAACGCTTTCTATACTAGGCCACTTTTTAGCATCTTGCCTGCTTTTGCGAGATTCCCTCTAGCTCTTTCTATCTGGTGACCCTGCCTCGCTACTGAGGAACGTTATTAACAAAAGCTGTCAGCTGCATGAGCCTTTCATCCAATCTATAAGTGAACTCCACAGAAAAACCTCTGTGAATCTTTCTTTTTTTTTTTTGGAAAGCCTCACACTGCCAGTGGAAAGTTAGAGAATGAATGCCATGGCATGCTTGCTTTTTCATGATCTGGGTCTCAGAAGCTCTATTAAAAGTCTATTAAGTATTTTATCAGCTTCTGTTGGAGCCACAAATGATAACTTTATGTGGGAATTCATTTTCTATACACACCAATTATAATATCAGAAGTGTGCTGAGCTGAATTTTCATATTTGCATTTGATGGCTAGGGCCAGCTGGAAAGCATTTTCCACTGTGAGTTAAGTGCCATACGCATCTTTAAATTTAGATATTAAAACACACACCAAACAGCCAGCGCTGAAAAGATGCAAACAAATAGTAAGCAAGAGACCCATTTTTGGCCAACTCACAAGTGAACATCCAATCATCAATTAAACAGCTCTACTCGTGGTGAGGCACTGGGGTTGTTTTAGTTGGTCACAGCTTCTTTGTGCCCTGGTTGGAAAATCACTTGCCTATTCTTGTGACAACCTCTCAGAGTTCAACACCTTAACATTCAGTTTTCATATTCTGGAACAATTCCCCAAACACAAAGTGACAGTTGTTTTCCAGGTTATAAGCACAGCCCTGAATCCATTATGACCTATTTTGCTATTTCTTCTATGACTTCAGCTGATGTGCTGCCGAAAAGCCCAAGTGAAATTTCTTCCACTTCTCAAGAATGTAATACTTCATGGCTCATTTGAAATTGAGTCAGCACAAAGCGAAGTTTTATGGCAGGATTCTAATGCAGTATCCTGGGTGGCATCTGGCAGTTTTCAAACTAAGGCAAATAAGTCAGGAACTGGTGTTCCCCAGGGGCTTTTCCTAGTGGAGCTAAGTTTAAACAGAAGGAGAGAAATGAGGACTTAAAAGTGTCATGAGTTTCATGCTGAAAGAATTTGGATTTACATTCTGTTATTTCAGCTGTCAAGTTCCTAACATAGATAAAGATCTTTGTAGTCACTCCATGAGACTTCTCTACGTGGGATCAGAATTTTTGCAAATTTAGAGGAAGCAACATTGACAGAATTTCCAGCAAATATTTCTAACACCCCAAATGCATGTAAATATTGAGTAACAGGTGGGGGAGTTGTCCCTGAACACAAATTTTGCCTGTTTCCAAATGCCCTGTTTTGTGATGTTCTGCAGAATTCATGGGTAAGCAAGAAAGGGAACAAATTCCTTTTTCTCCCCATGTTGTGCATTAAGAGAATATGTATTTTTACCCATAACTACATGAGGACTTATCAGGTGTGTTTGATCAGGAAATATGCCTTGATAACTTGATATTGAAACAAATTTAAAAGTGTTGTCTACCCCAGATTATCATTATACTTCTTTTGGCTACTACTAAGGACTTCCACTGGGATTTGTGGCAGATTGCATCTTTATCTATCTCTGTATCGCCTTCTCTTGTTATGTGATTTTAAAGTTCCTCTCATGAGGCAGGTGGAATCTAATTCCCTACTCCATGTGTATCAGGCTGTTCTTGTATTGCTATAAAGGAATACCTGAGCCTGGGTAATTTATAAAGAAAAGAGGTTACATTGGCTCATGGCTCTGTGGGATATACAAGAAGCAGAGCAGCATCTGTTTCTGAGGAGGCCTCAGGAAGCTTCCAATTATAGCAGGAGGCAAAAGGGGAGCAGGCATATTACGTGATGAGAATGGGAGCAAGAGTGCAGGGAAGTTCTACACACTTTTAAAAGAACAGATCTCACGTGAACTCAGAGCAAGGGCAAACTTATCAGCAAGGGCTTGACCCAATCCATTCATGAGGGATCTGCCTCCATAACCCAAGCACCTCCTACTAGTCCCCAGCTCCAACACAAAGGATTTCAATTCAACATGAGATTTGGGTGGGCACAAATATCTCAACTATACCACCATGTGACTTCCTTCAGCAACCGACCCAAATGCCCATCAATGATAGACTGGATAAAGAAAATGTGGTGCATATACACCATGGAATACTATGCAGCCATAAAAAAGGATGAGTTCATGTCCTTTGCAGGGACATGGATAAAGCTGGAAACCATCATTCTTGGCAAACTGACACAAGAACAGAAAACCAAACCCTGCATACATATTCTCATTCTTAAGTGGCTGTTGAACAATGAGAACACATGGACACAGGGAGGGAAACATCACACACCAGGGCCTGTTGAGGGGTGAGACAACTAGGGGAGGGATAACAGGGGGTGGGGGGATTGGGAAGGGATAACATTAGGAGAAATACCTAATGTAAATGACGGGGGGATGGATGCAGTAAACCACCATGGCATGTGTATACCTATGTAACAATCCTGCACAATCTGTACATGTACCCCAGAATTTAAAGTATAATAAAAAATTATATAAGGCATAAAGATGGCATGCTAGTTCTGAGCACAGACCTCAGAAGGTCTTTGCATATTGCTGCTTTCCATTTTGTATTCTTTGCTGTAGTCATGAGCCTTTGGTTTACTTATACATGTGGGAGTGAACAAACCAGCTCACAAAGAGGAGCAAGACAACTGAGGGCTGCTGAGCCCAGCCTAGATGAATAGACCCCTCAGTGACCTCCAGACACATGAGCTATAATAGTAAAATACTATGTTTTAAACCATTATGTCTTGTGTATTTTACTGAGCAGCACGTTTGTGGCAATAGCTCAATGATGCCAAAATTTAACACTTATCCCTCAATATACATTCACTAAATGAATGGATGAATAAAATTGTATCCAGAACATTTTTGTATGTGTAGGTACACATATTTGTATAGATATAAATAAGTAAAATACATAGAACACACACATTTACAGATACATACAAAAGCAATTTTCCAATTGCATACAGAGGCAGACATTTTTCTATTTAAATTTTAACATTTCCCTTTGAAAGTTGGTTTGGGATTAATTGGTTAGTTACAAAGTTCACACAGAATGAGAGTCAAATCTACCTTGATCCAGGGCTCTACAGTTTGCTTGTGCAGCTAAATATGACTTCAGAAACCATGTAATTAATTTTCAAGCATTTTGTTATTGACTGTCTCTCCAAGTTATTAAGTAAAATAAGTAAAGTTTGCAAACAAGAAGACAGAAATATTTGCCCTCCCCATGCAAAAAAGAAACATACAAAGTCTTTTAATTTCCTAGGTACTACTGTGGCTTTGAAAAAAAATAGAATGTATATTGTAGGCAATTTGAAAACTCTGCTGTGAAAATGTTCAGAAAAAATTTTATTCTGCGTTAGTGCTATAATTGCACTTAAGGAGAATATAGAAGGATTAATTTTGCTGTCAATGGGAGTTTGATTCTGGTTTTCTAAGCTAAAATTGGAAGTAAAACCTTGAATTGATAATGGTATTTAAGTTTTCTAATCAATTCCTGGCCCTAAACATATTCAGTGTGATGGTTCCTCAGCTTGAAGAAAAGACACATCTTCCAGAAATTAAATGAAATGATGTTAAATAACTAATCAAATATCTTATTCATGAAGCATTTTTGAGTTAAAAAAATTTTCTTCTAGACTGCTCTGAATATTTTAAAAATATATATAGACATACAAACATAGGACTTTTTGTGTACCGTAGTTTGATAATCAGACATAATATAACCCTAACTTGGTACAAGGTACAATTTCTAGTGGGTGTTTAGAATGCTACAGGGCTATGGTTTTGAGATTAGCTATGCAGGAACCTAGCAAGCTAGCCAGAGTCTTTGACCCCCCTCCCAGCCCAAAGATGATAGATGTATTAGTTTGATTTCACACTGCTGATAAAGACATACTAGAGACTGGGAAGAAAAAGAGATTTAATTGGACTTACAGTTCCACATGGCTGGGGAGGCCTCAGAAATATGGCAGGAGGTGAAAGCATTTCTTACATGGTGGCAGCAAGAGAAAATGAGAGAGAAGCAAAAGCAGAAACCTCTGAGAAACCTATCAGGTCTACTGAGACTTATTGACTATCATGAAAATGATAGTCGGAAAGACGGGTCTCCATGCTTCCATTACCTCCCCCTGTGCCCCTCCCACACCACTTGGGAATTCTGGGAGATAAAAATCCAAGT